>JBBPME010000686.1:0-10063 GCA_038090155.1 Rossbeevera pachydermis
TCCATTCAGTACTGAGGTGAGATACTCGTCTACTTCTTCTCTCTTACGCATATTGATACCTTGTAGTGTACTTAACAGGTATACAATACATTAGTTCTGATCCATTCAGTACTGAGTGTACTTAACATTTTAGAGGATAGAACAGGACAGATGGTGAAACGACCACTTACAGGCTTTAGTAATTGTGTTTAGTCATCATGTATAAGGAACGCATCATGTCATGATCATGAGTTAATAATTATCGAATGACTACGTATGGTGGGGTTCTATTTTTTCCACTAATCGGACTGTATTCACAACCTTTTTGTTACTAGGTTTCCAAGCAATTCCATGACATCAGTCACCTTCCCCACATTTGGAGGGCCTTGTATGTAAATTCAAAGCTACCCCGCCCCCCTGGGCCATTCCCGCCCCAATCCGTCCAATATCTCCAGCGTACATTGCTGAAATCTCACCAGTTATCTCTCTCATGGACCAACCAACCTGTGCGAGACATTTCCTGTCAGGAGATCGAACCCCAGAGTTTCCCATTGAATTCTCCAAAGGTTGTGATGGAAGATGGCTCATTTCCTGTGAATCATCCAGGATGTTTGTGGTGCACGACATCGACTCCGATTCCGTATCATCCACTCACCATATTTTGTATGAACATGACAAGATAATTCATGATTGGGATGCTTCCGCTCTGACCTCTATCTATGGACCGGTAATCTACATCGTGTTTAACGTCAAAACCGCTACCCCTCAAGGCTTATTTTCGCCGTGGTATGCTATTTAGCACAGTTCATTCATTGTTCCCTTGCCTATTTTTCCCCTTTACTCCCTAGGAACCTCCTAGAGTTTCGTGTCTGTAATACCTCCAGTCAACTGTATTACCATAAGTCTCTGGATATTTCCACGAGGAAAAATACTCAAATGCGTCTGCATGGCGGTCATGGACCATTTTTATACCTGCGATGCCATCATCTGGTCCTTGGTGCAGAAATAA
This sequence comes from Rossbeevera pachydermis, assembly GCA_038090155.1. Lineage (NCBI taxonomy): Eukaryota > Fungi > Basidiomycota > Agaricomycetes > Boletales > Boletaceae > Leccinum > Leccinum pachyderme. Next base: position 989 of record JBBPME010000686.1, read on the forward strand.
ACGAGCTTTACAGGTTACATGCATTAGGCTCGACCTTGGTAAGTAGAGGACAATTTCATCGACGACCGTTCGCACAAGACCATTAATCGAACATCAGGGTATTCCACTTGGTCAGCGCATTGAACCTCTGGTAAATGTGCGCACTCTCATCTCAAGAACACATGTCATCTTTTGCTATCCTGTCGTTCGTGGATCTACGCTGGTAGCACAATCAATGCTCGTACAGGCGTTTATGCTTCCTCCTTCCCCTGTTGCTGGCGATTTTCCGCTAATGCGCCTCTCTCACGAAAGCATCATCAACAGTCGTTTCCAAGGTGTCGACATCATCCGAAATTCCGTCGTCAATCCTACAACTGGAATTACAAGCATCAGGCTCCTTGACCAGTCGTTTGTGGAAGGTGGAGGCTTGCACTTTACCTCCATTGACCTTATGTTGCCCAGGCATGAATCACAGAAATGAATGTGGTGCTGCCAATAAGGATTGTCACTCAGGATATTCTCCGGATGGACCGTATTCTTGGTGGATCACGCCATGATTGGGCGCACCGTGTTGATGCTTCGGAAGACGGGTACGCAAGGGGTTTTTGGTGGACCTTTCCAATGGGTCCGATTCCGAGGTTGCCTCTCAATTTTCGTGTCTTGCGGTTTACGATAGACGCTTCCGAAGAGAAGTGCGCAGCCATTTTTGGTGAACCATCGTGCCCTCAATGGAGCCTGAAAATGATCAATGGTCTGTGCCGTATGACCAAACCGCTGGAGGTGGACTGCACGATAGGGAGGTGGTATATGAATGAATGGGCCACGAACACCAGGGAGAATGCCAAACATATCTGCGCGTTAGAAATTGTATAGGTCCCGTGGATGTTTGGCGTCCAGTGGATACCATTGGTGAGTGCGAATTGTTTAGACAATCTTCACCCAAACTTCGCTCCATTGATGACGGCTGTGTTATACAGTTTCTGTTATGAACCACCGCATTTTCTTACTTCGCTTTCACCTATTTACCATCTAGTAGTAGTTCTGGCTCCATTTCACGCCTTCACGATTTTAGAACTTGAAAGCTAGTTCAGACTCTATACCTTTTTTTAGCCATACGACGAATAGTCAGCATTCAATTTAATTTCTCCCAAGTTCAATTGACGACGTTGGTTCAGCCAGTTTCTTATGGATATGTGCCAATTGTACCACTATTGGTTGGTCACTTCGGAGCTGTCTCGAGAGCCCCTGGGTCTGGGGTGTGGGTTACCACATAAGCTCGGCTGTCACAACGTAGTAATATTTAGTTTCACTTTCGGCCCCTCCGGTGACCAACTTGAAACTTGAAGTCAATTCCGTGCCGTCGGCCATGGCGCCATGATTGAATAGTTAATAGTTTTCTTGGAAATCTGCCATAACGTTGACACATCTTCTGGTGTCTACTCGTTTTCATTTACACAGTGAACTTCAGATTCGGATGTCATGATGTGACCAATGACTCTTGTCCCGGTCCCTGAGAAAGAAAATACGTCGGGTCATTTATGTTATGAGGAGACAGGCCCCATTTACATATGTATTCCACGGTGCATTTGTTGCTTTCTTTCAGGAACAGGAAAGACAACCTATTATAGCGTATACCGATACCCACTCCACTGATCTCCCTTCTCCCTCTTGGCCTCTTCCACAGTCAAAAATCGACCATTCACTTCCAAACCTCCCTCGTAACCCTCAATTACCTCGGCCCTCTCACCTCGGTCTCGTCGTGCGTTCTCTGCCTTGAGCAAGAATATCATAATTACCGTTGAGATCAGCCCAAGGAAAATATACATCAGTACGAGCCCATGTCCCATTGGATACCATGGCGTTTGGTTCGCACGGTAGACGTTGGAACTGATCGCGCCCTGGATATTCCCACTGAAAAAAGTGTCAGCTACTCGTCAAGCGCGCGCACGTTTTGGAAGTAGTGTGTACGTACGCGGAGAGGACCATCCCGACGGTAACACTGCGCTTATACGTCCCTTCGACGTTATTCGCGACCCATGCACTGTATTTCGTGATTGTAGCATGTGAGCATGTCCGACGGGAATTATCACCTGCACTCACGCTGTATTAGCTATTTGTGTGCACGTATCCGTTGGTGAACTTCGGTTTGCAAACATCCTTAATAAGTGAGTACTTACATATACATGGGTAGATCCCACTATGCATAAGGTCGACGATGAGGTCGTGCGACCGATCTCAGGGAAATGTACTCACCAAGCTGCTAAATATACCGCCACGTATGAGAGCGTGGCATTGCGGGATACCACCAAGATAATATACCCCACTGCGGCTGTACGTATGTACGAAACGATTCAGCATCAGGTTGTCTATTAAATGACCCAATGACGAACCGATAGCGAAGAAAGTCCTGAAAAGACACCATTAAAGTGTAATCACACGATATGAAAATAGGAGCATTGAGGGCGTACAAGTTAAATAGTCCGCGGTTTCCGTATCGGTCGGACAAAAACCCAATAGTACAGGTAACTATACATGCCAGAACGTATACTGGGACCGTCAACAAGTTTGCAGTGGTCGCTTTGTAGCCTAATAACCCCTGGGATCAGATTACAACCCCTTAAAAATTCTGCACAAGGACAACTCACCAAGCTATCAGCAGGAGTAGCAAATTTCGTACGGATAAGTATATGCTTGGGGGGAAACAAATCGATTCCAAGGACAAAAAAACTTGCCTGGGAGATTATGCTCGGCAAAAATAATGAAAAGGCATACAACGCCATGTCGCATCCAGAGTACACCACAACTGATCGTTCATCTCTGTCACCCCAAAACGTCGATTGAATGCAAAAAAAAATCGGGGCGTACGGTAGATATACGTCTTCCAGTCAGTCAGGCTCGCCAACATATTTTTCCACTTGAGCTTCTCCCCTGTCGCGCTGAATTGGTTGTCCCCTTGCAGTCTCCGGATGACGACGGTACGCTCAGCTTCGGTCAAAAACGTGGCGTTGTCTGGAAAATCAACGATAATCCAGAAAGAAATCGCACTCGCGACGACGGTGACAAGGCCCTCGATGATGAATATCCACGACCAGGCCGCTTTCCCTCCGACGCCTTCCAACCTGGATATTGCTACCTGAAGAAACGCCGCACGTACGTCGAGTAAGCACTGAGGAACATAATGGGGTACGCTTACCGCAAGGAGGCCGCCAAACGCGCCGGACACTGTCGCTGCGGAGAAGAATATTGCAAGCCTTAGACCGAACTCGTTGCGCTTATACCAACTGTTAGTTCAGCATCTTGCGCCGTCAAAAGTTGGGGGAAGAGCGATCGGTGAGGAGCACATACCATGAAAGGTAGTACGCTACGCCTGGATAAAATCCCGCCTCAAACATGCCAAGCAACCATCGCAATGCTGTGAAACGATGATATCAGGGAGCGTAGATTCTTTATTGCACAGTAATCACGCACCCATGAGGCTGTTGAAATTAGTCGCAAAACCTTGCATCGTCTGCGAGTGCGCCAGGGGACAAATGGATTAGATTCGGATTCTACGTTGATGTCAAATGTGGTTTTATGCGTACCATGATAATTCCCCAGAGTAGCATGAGGACAGATAACCAAATGGAAGGTCGTAAACGTTTCAGCATGACGTTAGAGGGAACCTTTTCAGGGGTCGGTCAGTGACGATAAGGAGGGACACGGTTGAAGGGACCGCTCACTTCAAATATGGAATACGCAATAAAGAAAATCGTTAAACAGAGCAGATATTGGGTATCGGTCAGATGCAGGTCTGCTTCCATGCTATATAGCTATGTCGGTGATGTGGTGAATGCATGGACCATTGCAGTGCGAGAAGCCAGGGAACATGGAATATCAATATCTACCTTAGCATTGCCAATGCTCGTCCGATCGAGAAACGAGAGCAAGTATAAAAACGCCAACCAAGGGATGGTGCGTAAATCCACCTTGCGCATCAGCTTTTTCTCATCGACAGCAGATATATCTACATCTGCATTATACACTGCCACGTTTGGTGTGCATTCCACCCCGTCTTCAATATGGGATGTGCGTCTTTTCTCCGATAGGCTCTTGGAAGACGAGAGTGAAGTGCCGCCGTCTGGTTTGCATATGGCCATGGTGGTCCGGAGGAAAAAAGTGAGAATTGATGGCCGATTGAAAAACAAAGGGGGGCTTTATGGCTTCTGATGTTTGGGAGACCATTTCCGTTCACAGCACGGGGCGGTTATACCATGCATTTCCCCCGCATTCATGACTATAATTGATCCGAACGGGGCAATGGTATTGTTTTCCAAAAATAATGAAGGTGCCTCCTGGAGTGCGGATGCGTGTGACTAAATGTTAGATCTGGTGCGAAAGCTGGACATCTTTGCATACCTGTTTGTAAGCAGACCATCTTACAGGTTAGTCTATCGGCGTACAATCGCAATGGATCGACGAGTTAGAGTTAGGCGACATTTTGGAGCTGTTGAAGCCTGTACAGTGCACAGAATTTGTGACCCGAACCAATGAATAGCGTGCGAATCCGGCGGGGAGCTCTTCAAACTTTATCCCTGGGTTGATGCCGGACGATCAACAACGACTGTAACTCACGGTGCACCCAAGTGTCCGATTTGACCGATCAGCGGAGATACGGCTGCCAGGCTGATCACAGGCAGCCCATACTTGAGTTGGTTCCGCTTTCGAGAAACGTGCCAGAGCTAACGACATGTTCACGGGACATGATCTATAGAATAGGACCTGGTAAGAATTAGCCGGAGCATAATATGGTGTTCCTGAAGCGGAGCCACCTCGACACAATGTGTTGGCGGAAGGGAATGCCGGGAGTGCGTGAACAGCATCAGAAACGAACATTTGAGCAGATGTCGATTTAGCACGTCTGATTGCTTGGCATGAGTACTTTCACCAGGGCCTGGCCTGGACCTGGGAGTTCATTTGCTCTATCAGTTTACCCTGCATGACATTGCTGGACTCAAGTGGGAGTTGAGAGACCACATCGGAAAGACAGCACGAAAGAAGAAGGAAAATGCTGAAACGTGAACCACGAATGAATTATTTGATGCATTCCTATAACAATGATCAATACACGGAGCCCATCGTCAGACCGGGTTTCGTCGGACGACAATGACAAACCTGAAACGTATGAGAGCGCCCCATGCAATAGAATGATGATGATAGACGCTTCACCGGTAAGACGTATCTGTCTGTCCTTACAGTAACGTAGCGCTCGCCGGCAGAACGGACAATCATTTTCCACTAGTGTTTTTTTTTGGACTTGCCGGACATCGGACTCCCGACAGCGCCCAACCCTGCACCACCGAAATCTGAGATGACGCTTTGTCTGAGGGCGACGTCACGAACTTCATGTTTGACAATGAAGAAGGCATAAATTTATTCGCTCGTCGATTCGAGTTTTGATTACGTTATCAAAGCAATGTCTTTCCTCCGCCAGGTCTACTCCCAAAAATTCTTCGCTCGTTGCTACTCGGGAGTCTCTGGCCATGTCGACCCCGTGCCAAAATCGCATTTTAAAATTACGCTTCGGCGCTCGGCCATCGCGCTTGGCGAGCGCAAGAAAGAGACGTTGACCGCGCTCGGGTTGCACAGGCGCATGCAGACGGTCTATCACGAGCACACCCCCGAGGCCGCAGGCAAGATTCTCAAAGTGAAGGAGCTCGTCGAGGTGGAGAATGTCCCTGCAAGCGCTGTGCAGACTCAGACGGAGCAGCGGTGGGAGCGGAGAGCACCACGGGGGTACTCCATTGGCGGTTCGAGGTTAAAAGGACAATAGTAGCCTGGGGTATGATTATTTTTTGAAACTAATTTCGGTGTGTTTGGCTGAGGGTGATTTCCTAGATTTACTTTTTTGCCGTGTTACAGTTTACAACCAATGGACTCAAGAGATACCTTGTGCCAAATGCCACAGCAAGTTTGCTTATATCAAAGTCAGGCTCGTCGGAGCAAGTACTTATTTGCAAGGAGCGGAATACAAATGACAGCTACCATTTGATTCTGCTTATTACACGTTTGCAACCCGTTTCATGTGGTTCAAATCAGATGCCGCTACTGTGGCACGAAGATCTCATTGATGCTATTAATACTATCCGCGGGTAACCTGTAGCGTGCTATCGATTGACATCCCATTATTTGAGTCCGGTTGTGCAACAAATGCTCTTCATTCCAATTGACAAGATCTGGATGGGGAGATTATTATATTGTACCGTGCTATTCTCGTCAGCTTGTTCAAATATTGTTGGATGTGCTGTACGTTCCCTATCCATCCTTTTTTCTTGTTCTGTCCTATATCGTGTTCCTCGAAATTCTACTGTGGTCGGTCTGAGGAGACAAACTGTACACGTATTATAATACGTATGATACTATCAATGTCATTCTAAACGTCGCAAGCTGGCCCACCTGATTACTAGTGAATCCCCTACGCACCGTGATGCTACAGCTCCCAACTTTTCGTTTACTCAACTGAGCCGGGAAGATAGCTGTTAACGTTTTTCAACCCCCAGACCAAATGTTTTGATCACAAACCCTCCCAATGGATCAGATTCATAAATATAAATACATATATAGTGTACCGCGGAAAGCATTCGCGACGATTCAAGCAAGCTCCGCAAACCCGACTTGCGAAGTACTATAATTGAACACGCTGTACACATTTTGCAGGAAGACGAGACCTACGAGCCAGAATGCTGGACCATACAGTCAAAACTAAAGTCGCGAATGGGGGGTCCAGAAACTGATAAGCTATGGAATCTCACCGTAAGGACCGCGCTTGGCAACAAGGCCACTCCAACAGTTCGAAGAACCTTCATATCGCTGAATGTTGAGGACATTAGGTGGGATTTCAAACGTCGTACCACCGAAGGTCAAGCTCAATGTCGGGAATGAGTTGCATGGTACTGCAGAATGTCGATAAAAAACATGTACCGATGCAAGCAGAACTCACGGATGTAAAAACCAAAGCCCATACTATCCTCTAGGAGTCGACCGCCTAAGGGTCTGTACAATTCTGCAACCTGGTCCCAATTTCCAAGGATGAGGTGTGTACCAGTGTCGATAACAGCATTCACATCCTCGAGGACCTTAGTACCATCAACCGAACATCATCTATTGACACCTGCCAGAATCCCTACATTAAGGCCAATTGTCAACGACATCCCCACACATACCACTTTAACTCACGCTGTGTGTTATACTTGTGTATGTGATGGGACCCCTGTACAGCATGCTGTTAGTTCCACCGATGTACATCCCGGCCTCAACATAAGAGAGTTTGAGTGAGATTTTTGGGTCGATTATCTTTCTTTGCGCGACAAGCGATTGCAACAGTGGGGAGGGGCCCAATTCTGCGATGGAAGGGAAGGCCAATCCTAACAAACCGTCCGCATCTAGCATCCCAAGCTGAGCCTGGTATGATGTAACAGAACCAAATGCTTGGTTATCTGCCTAGCTTGGCGTCAGAATTCAATGACCATACACATGAGCAATATAAAAAATACCGTGAATCCAGCGATGGTTACAGTATCCGTATATCTATAACCTTTGACGGTGGTCCCGTCTCCATACACAAGCTTGAACGATTGCCAGGGCCACCACATTGATTTGACTTTCTTAGAAGATGTGGATGATTTGGGATTCCAAAGGTCGCGGCCGGGAGGAATTCCACTACATCCGGCCTGTAGCACCCACATGTCACTACATTGACAATGACTTCAACAAAGAAAGTTGTATGACCTAGTAGAAGAAAATGCGTACGCGGAACCAGTGTCAATGTGGACTGTGGCATAGATTAGTGTAAATATAGTATATCAGAAAGAAATACTGAGGAACGTTTACCCCGCAAGGTCTTGGGAGGAGTGCCAATCAAAATTTCGCCAGACTGTAACATGTCTTCATTTGTCAATAGTGGAATACAAGCACCACGCCTTTCAAGTCCGAACTCGCTCCGTTTCACAGCGAAAGGATGCATCATCCCCATATTCATTTCATAATTGTCTAGGCCACTAAGGATTTTCCTGAAAGCAAGTCTGGGCGCTCGATCGATATGACATGAGAACTGACTGCGTCTCGGAAATTGTAAAGATTCAATTTTTATTTCACGTTATCACATCTTATCTGTTCCATGATCTCGTACATAGCCTCTTTTTGATCAGTATATAAGTACTCGACACGACCTTGTATTCTCTAGTTTGGAATTCTCATTTACCTTCGCCTCTCTTCGAGCGCTTAAGGTCATCGTTTGAGTAGTTTCTTAACATAATTCCAAACTACCCTTCTGCTCGCCGACACTTCGTCCCCGAGCATTCCTTGTACCAGGAAGCCACGCTTCCCTCGCTTTTCCGTTTACTACTTGCCCGAGTCGCTAGGTTCTTCACCAACACAACTCGTGTTCCACCCGCCACCAAAAGAATATCAAAACCGAGGCCTTTATTGCGCCGTACCCGCCCCAGAGCGCAAATCATTTTGACTAGTGACTCAGACCTTCAGTTCCTCGTCGCTGATCCCCGTTTCCACCCACCGGGTCCCAGGTGTAAGGGTACCAACTAGTGATTCCGCGGCCCGGCCCGGCCTGAAAGCCCGGCTCGGGCTCGGCTTAGGGGGCTGGAGGCTTTGTGAAATCACAGGCCGGGCTCCAAGCCTGCAAAGCCCCCAAAGACGGCCCGGCTCGGCCCAAAAGCCGGGGCTTAGGCCCAGGCCGCGGCTTCGCACAAGACGCTACCAAACCTGCTACCACCCACTACCACTGTTTGGCACAACATGTCGGCATTATCATATTCTTGTTGTCCATGGTGTCGTCGCGTCGTCGTCGCACGTTGGTGTCGTCGTTGTCATCGCCTCGTCGTCACACACTGGTGGGGGTGGTGGGGTTGGTGGTGGTGGTGGTGGTTGTCGTCGCCTCGTCGTCGCACACTGGTGGGGGTGGTGGTGGTTGTCGTCACATCGTCGTCGCACGTTGGTGGTGTCGTCATTGTTGTCGCCTCGTCGTAGTGTCATCGTATACACAACGGTGTGTAAATTCTGATGGTAGGGGTTGAATATGGTGTTATAGGAAAGATCGACATGCCC
>JBBPME010000687.1:0-10807 GCA_038090155.1 Rossbeevera pachydermis
TTCGCTGACCAGAAACCACTCTCAATCCCCATGGACCCCAATACCCAACTATCCCGGTCTCAGTCGCCAACATCTGCCGCAGATGCTGCAACAATGCAACAAGTCCCATTTCAGGCAGCGATCGGCTCACTCATGTATCTCGCAGTTGGTACCCGACCGGATATCGCGTTCACCATGTCAATGATCACCCAATTCACTGAGGCCCCTGGAATACCACATTGGAAAGCACTCAAGCACGTCTACCGCTACTTAATCAGCACGAAAACCTGGTCGCTTACATATGGAACGCAAACTAAAAGCCTCGAAGGCTATGCGGACGCAGATGGCGCATTTCAGGAACACCGGCACACCATTTCGGGCTACGCCTTCCTTATTGACGGTGGCACGATCTCATGGAGCTCACGCAAGCAAGAGCTGGTCACACTCTCGACAACCAAAGCCAAGTATGTCGCCTCCACCCATGCCACCAAGGAAGCCCTCTGGCTGCGTCATCTCTACGGCAAGATGTTCGGACCACTCCGCAACCCCATCACCCTTTTCAACAACAACCAATCCACTATCGCGCTTACTAAAGACGGTAATTACCATGCGTGCACTAAACATATTGACATTAGATACCATTTTATTCGTTTCTTTATTTCTAAAGGTTCTATTCGCCTACTTTATTGCCCTACTGATAGCATGGTTGCTGATACCCTTATCAAAGCTCTTCCTTCTGCTAAGGCTAAGCACTTTTCTTTCAAGTTCAGACTCCGTTCCATTTGAGGGGGAGTGTTGGAGTTCAAGCGCTCACTTCCGTATTAGGTAGCTTACATAAGCTGATACTTTTACTCGCTCGTCACAGTACCATACCTCAGTTGACTCTAACCATAGTCTACTGAGGTAAGACACTCACTATACATCACTATTACACATACTCACTCTACTGTAGACTTAGCATCATCTACAGGTAATATAGTTGACTCTAACCATAGTCTACTGAGACTTAGCATCATCTACAGGTTATGAGCCCTGGTGCTTAACTCTAAAAACAGACTACCAAAATAACACGTATCCTACACCTCACCAAGGACAAAAATGTCGAACTTGAGAGTCGGAGATAGAGTACTCGAGGTCCCGAAGCTGGATGCTTCAGGGAAACAATGGCCTCTGTGGAAGAGGCGACTCGAAGTCTCACTCGCGGCACGAGGACTGAAAGGGTACCTGGATGGTAGCAAGCCCAGACCAGCCGACCCCGAAATAGGACAACCTAGTGGCTGGAAACCGTCAACCGCAGACGAAATAAAAGCTATAAAAGATTACCCCGCAGCCGACAACAAATGGGTTGAAGAAGACACCATTGTGCAGCAACAGATCGCTGTCACCCTCCCCAACTCCATTTTCATTGATCTCATGTCGAAGGACACTGCGCACGAGTATTTTCAGGTCCTATCCAAGAAGTTTGGCAGCCGGTCACTTGTTATAGGCGTCGAGACGAGACGGCAGTTGGGTGAGTTGAAGCTGAAGGAAGGTGGAGATGCGCGGGCCCATTTTGAGAAGGTAAAGCTTCTTCGTGAGGAGCTTGCATCCATTGGGCACCTGATCCCTGAAACCGACCTCTTCAATATCATCTTCGCATCCCTGCCACGCACCTATAATGCGCTACTCACCTCTATCTCGTCCAGCATGCGATGGCAAAGCCACCAAGTCGACAGCTCAGAGCTTATTGAGCTGGTCATCGAGACCTACGACCAACTTGTTATGCAAGGAACCATAAAACCTAAAGGGGAAAAGGAAGACGCAGCCTTGAGCGCAGACACTAAAGGAAAGAGGGAACGTACGCAGCGGTTCAATGGTGATTGCAACAATTGCGGATGGCGCGGCCACCAAACACGTGACTGCTGGGAAGAGGGCGGAGGAAAGCACAGCCAGGTGCCAAAGGGTTGGAAGTCGAGGGGAAAGTGGGCCAAAGACTCGAGCACGAAGTCTTCGAAGAGTGCACATGTCGCTGCTGAAGAGACCGAACCGGATGGCGTATGGTTTGTCGAGGGCACTGAGTCCATTGCCGAAGTACCAAGTGTGGTCACGTCGATCCCGTTCGCAGTCCTAGCCCACTCAGACGCGTCAGCAATCGTTGAGTTATACGATAGTGGCGCATCACAGCACCTGTCCCCATATCGCGACCTATTCGTCAACTTCACTTCTATCCCACCCAAGCCTATACGAGCTGCTGACAAGCATACTTTCGATGCCATCGGACGCGGAGACCTATACGTCGAGTTACCGAATGGAAAGTCAAGCGCACGAATTCTTTTAAAGAATGTGCTATACGCACCGTCTATGGGAGTGACTCTCATCTCCGTCAGTAAACTCGCAGCCGCAGGTTATGCGGCACTGTTCCGCGAATCCGTCTGCCGCATCTTCAATCCCCAGAAGCGCCTGATAGGCGAAGTTCCTGTTAGCAATGGCCTATACTGGGTGAAACGCACTGCAAGTCAGCCGTTCGCTGGGGCTGCCAGCTCGCCAGACATACTCACAATGTCAGAACTGCACGTGCGGCTATCTCACCTCGCGCCAAGCACAATCTGCGATATGCTCGCGAAGGGCATGGTTGAAGGCATTAAACTGGACTCTATGCACCAAACAATGGGTCAGTGCGAGTCCTGTGAATATGGGGAGGCAATCCGCAAACCTATAGGGAGCGTCCGCGAACCGCAATGATGCAGTACCTTCGGTGATGAGGTCCATAGCGACATCTGGGGGCCATCCGATGTTCAAACTCCTGGACACAAGAAATACTATGTAACGTTCACGGACGATCACACACGGTACACGCACCTACACCTCCTTGCTGCAAAGTCCGACACCCTCGATGCCTACAAAACCTACACTGCCTGGGCGCGGACACAGCGCGGCACAGTGATCAAACACCTTCGATCGGACCGTGGTGGTGAATACCTAGGAGACGACTTCAAGCGTTACCTAAAATCTGAAGGGACGGAGCGAAGACTCACCACACACGACACACCGCAGCCCAACGGCGTGGCTGAGCGGTTAAACCAAACTCTGGTTGAGCGGGTCCACACAGTCCTACATGCTACTGGCCTGCCGAAAACGCTGTGGGGAGAGGCATTAGTGCACGTTGTTTGGGTCAAGAACCGCACGGCATCTCGCGCACTTGATGGCAAGATGCCACACGAGCTGTTGACTGGGAAGAAGCCTAACTTGAACCGCTTACCGGAATGGGGTATGCACGTGTGGGTTCATGACAACTCCGGATCGAAACTCGATGCTCGAGCGCGAGAGGGCCGATGGATGGGCTATGACACTGAAAGCAGTGCTCACCGCATCTATGACGCGAACTGGCGCACCGTGAGCGTTGAGCGCAATGTCTCATTTGAGAAGTGCTGGAGCGATGCCTCTGGGCGACACAGGCCGCAGATTGAGGGGGAGAATAGTGGAGCTGCAAAGAACAATCAGCGCCCTGGAAACTCAAATGAACCACTCACTGGACCAACCCCACTGCCAGAACCTGTGGCTGAACCACGCAGATCAGCCCGCATACGAGGAAACTCGTCCTATATCAGAATGCTCACCAGTGGCCAAGGGACGCACGATGGATGAGCAGGTGGATCCATCTTGCCGTGAGGAGTCCAGGCAGTCGCTCTTGAGGGCCAGCGTGAGAATGAGGAGGAGAGTGCGGCCACAGAGGCGGACGTGGTGAGTGAGGGATGGGACAATGGCGATACCGCTTATGCGATGTACGCGGGAGTTAGCGAGGCTGAGGCACTCGAGCCACGCACGGTCGAAGAAGCACGGAAATGGCCGGATTGGGCATGCTGGGAAGAAGCGGTAAATGCCGAGCTCAAAAGCCTTGATGACACACACACCTGGGATGTCGTGCCAAGACCACCGAAAGGAATAAACATTGTTGATTCCAAGTGGGTCTTTAAGATCAAGTGCAACGCAGCCGGCGAAATCGATAAGTACAAGGCCCGCCTCGTTGCCCGCGGTTTCACACAAATACAAGGTGTCGACTACTATGAAACCTATGCCCCAGTTGCCCACCTCCCATCACTCCGCCTGATCCTCGCCATCGCCACCCGCTACGACTGGGATATCGACGTCTTCGACTTCCACTCAGCATTCCTAAATGGCAAACTCGATGACAACGAAGTCATCTACATGGAACTACCTCCCGGTGTCAGCAAACGCAGCCGCGATCTCGTTGCCCGCCTCCGCGTTGCACTCTACGGCTCGAAGCAAGGCACACTGAAATAGTACCAGTGGCTATGCAAGGAGCTCGCCGAACTTGGCTTCAACCGCACAGAAGCAGATTGGAGAGTGTTCGTAGCGAAAATAGGTACCGACGTACTCATCCTAGCTTCGCACGTCGATGACTGCACCATCACTGGATCGTCAAAGGAGCTCATCAAAGCGTTCAAGGTGGAAATTGGGTCGCGATTCAAGATCACGGATCTCGAACCCATCAGCTGGCTTCTTGGGATGAAGGTAGCATGCGATCGGGATGCCCGAACCATTTCTATTTCGCAGCAATCATATATTGATGCCATACTTACAAAATACAACTTCGCTAATCAGAAACCACTCTCAATCCCTATGGACCCCAATATCCAACTATCCCGGTCTCAGTCGCCGACATCCGCTGCAGACGCCGCAACAATGCAACAAGTCCCATTCCGGGCAGCACTCGGTTCACTCATGTACCTTGCAGTGGGTACCCGACCGGACAATCCATTTGCCGTATCGACAATCACTCAATTCACCGAGAACCCCGGATTACCACATTGGGAAGCGCTCAAACACGTCTACCGCTACCTAATCGGCACGAAGACTTGGTCGCTGACATTCGGGACGCAAACCAAAAGCCTCGAAGGCTATGCAGATGCAGACGGCGCATCTCAGGAACACCGGCACGCCATATCGGGCTATGCTTTCCTCATTGATGGCGGCGCGATCTCATGGAGCTCACGCAAGCAAGAGCTTGTTACGCTCTCAACGACCAAAGCCGAATACGTCGCATCAACCCATGCCGCAAAGGAAGCCCTTTGGCTTCGTTGTCTCATTGGCGAGATGTTCGGTCCGCTCCGCAACCCAATCACCCTCTTCAACGACAACCAATCCGCTATCGCGCTTACCAAGGACGGTAATTATCACGCACATACTAAACACATTGACATTAGATATCATTTTATTCGTTTTTCCGTTTCGAAAGGTTCTATTCGTCTACTTTACTGCCCTACTGATAGTATGGTTGCTGATACCCTTACCAAAGCTCTCCCTTCTACTAAGGCAAAGCACTTTGCTTCCGAGCTTGGACTCCGTTCCGTTTGAGGGGGAGTGTTGGAGTTCATACGCTCACATCCATATTAGGTAGCTTACATAAGCTAGTCTTTTACTCGCTCGTCAGTGTACTGTACCTCAGTTGACTCTAACCATAGTCCACTGAAGTAAGATACTCACTACATACTATTGTTACCCATACTTACTCTACTGTAGACTTATCCTTGTCTACAATATCTTCCATTTCTTCTGCCCCATCACCACCATCACCTCCATCTTTGAGTCCTCCCCCAGAGCCCCCTCTTCTGGTCCCTTCTCCTCACCCCATCCCTGCAGTGGATATTCCTGCTCTTGCCCTTTGTCTCCAAGACGATGAGCCTTCGTCCCCCTACCTAGTCACCCTTGCCCACTCTTACGCTCTCCTCAACCCCGAGACCAAGAAACACGCCCAGATGCACTGGTCGTTCTGCAGGGACTATTCCTGCCCATACCATCGTTGACTTGCACCCTCGAGAACCGCTATCCTGCCAGCATTACCAGCAGTATCAAGCAATGCCTTGCCATTCTGCAATTCAAAGACCCTCTCTTGGTACCCTCATTCCTCTAGACCACCCTGTCCCCTATGACCTGTCCAGAAGTTCCCCCTCATGGAAACCCCCTTCCTAAGCATGAAATCCTAAACTGCTTCACCCTACTCCATCCCAGCTCACCTTCCCCTCCTCATCACCTTCCCCTCCGTTTTGAAACGCTCATATCTCACGATCGGCTCAACCGAATTGTTCAATTTTTGGATCGATCAAACCGTCTCATACCCCGCTATACATCGACCTATTGATTGCCCTGATCGCTCCATCCCTCCTTGAGATACCTTTGCTTTTCAACACCTACTCCTCCTGGTCACTCCTACCCTCTCTGACCACTCGGTGCTGGTACACCCTTGCCTCTCACTGCCTCCTGGCCACTATATGGTCTTGTCTTTCACTAGTAGCTTTGACCTAATGGGGGGGTAATGTTACGATCCATTGTTTCTTTTCTTTTCTTCGTTCTCACTACGTTCCTTCGAGTCCCTACGCTCGAACCTCACCTGGACCTTCCCTTCTCTTTCCCTTTGTCTCTCCTCATTTCCCTTCGCTCTCATGAGCTTCCCTTATGCTTCCCATGGCACCACCCGCCTCTAGGCCCATACCCTCTGCCCTATTACATCACCTGCCTCTAGGCCTATACCCTTTGCCTCTACCCTTTGCCCTATTGTGTCACTTGACCCTAGGCCCTTACCCTTTGCCCCATCAGTCATCCGCAGTCTTCGTGACTCATCCTCAACTGCAGATTATGTGTCCTCCTTTACTCATCCACTCTTTAGTCATCCATAGCCTTCATAACTCATTCCATACTGCGGATTACTCATCTCTCTTATTCATGCTTACTCACCTTGCTTAGTGTACTCTTACTCATCTGCAGTCTTCATGACTCATTCATACTGCGGCTGACACATACCCTTCGGTCATGTTTCATGACCTTCTATTCTCTTCATATATAAACCCTAGACACCCCTCCTTGTACACTAAGCTAGAGCTACTTGATTCTTCCCTGAATACACACTCACTCTCAGCCCACTCCAAGTCTCTCAACCCTCTCAACCCTCTGAGCGTGTGCTCTTAAAAACACTTAGCCCTTTGTCGTCCCAAGGCATCCCCCTTCAGACTCCTTTGTCGTCCTCTGGTGTCTACCTCAGGACTCAACCCTTAGCCCTAGTACCCATCAAGTCTACGACCGACCCTACCTGGGCCAGTTGTAACAACAACCAATAAAGCTTGGGTAGAGCTTAAGGGTTGAAGGATCCTTTCAAGTGTAGGATGAAGTCACACAGAGAGTTCAAAGAACAAAGGATATATTCATCAAGACATATCTAGGAGGATACTCAAGGAGGTCAAGGTTAGAGAAAACTAAGGACAATGTAAAGTTGCTTATAAATAGGAAAAAGGAACAATAAGAGCTACAATGATTGGTGGATAAAATGGTGTCATAGAACCTCATAGAATATGATGGAATGTGTAGGTAATCTGCAGTAGTAGACAATGAGAAGCTGTGGAAGACTAAGTATACAGCGAAGCGATGATAGAGAGAGAAGAATGTAGTGGACGAAAGAGAAGAAAGAAATGGAGGTCTGTATGAATCGTAACATCATCCCTGACTCTGACACTGACAATAATGATGTCACCCTCCTCCCTCTCTCACTCTTTGTGAATCTTATTGATTCTGCCCTATCAGATAAAATTGCCCTCTCCTCCTCCTCTGACTCCCTTGTTCTGGACTCCCTTTGTGCTATTGAAGGTGACCTATCCTCCAAATTCCGCTCTCGTCTTTTTGACTGGCAATTTGATGCTGGTATCCTTACCTACCAAGGACAAGTATATGTCCCCAATGATCCTCAGCTGTGCCAGTCCATCATGGCTTGTTTCCATAATCACCTCTCTGCTGGACATCCTGGATACCTCAAAATATGTTAGCTGGTCGCCTCAGAGTTCTGGTGGCCTGGCCTGGCCCACTTTGTCTGAAGCTATGTCGAAAGCTGCACTACCTGCCAGCAAAACAAGGTCAACACCCATCCCACTGCCCCCCTACTCAATCCCATCACTTCCTCCTGCTCCCGCCCTTTCTAACAGATCTCCTGTGACTTGATCACTGACCTCCCTCTCTCGGATGGCTTTGATTCTCATTTGGTTGTGGTCAACCATGGTCTTACTAAGGGGGTAATTCTTTGCCCTACTATGAGAACCATCACTGTGGAAGTAATAGCCAACCTTTTCTTCCACAAAGTCTATACCTGGTTCAGTCTCTATGATAAAATCATCTCTGATCATGGTCCACAGTTCGCCTCGGCCTTCACCAAAGAGCTCACAAGACTCATCAGATACATCCTCTCTCTATCCACTGCTCACCACTCTCAAACCTATGGAGAAACCGAGAGGGTTAACCAGGAGGTAGAGACATTCCTCTGCATCTACTGTTATGACAACTCCACTGAATGGGCAGAACACATCTCCCATGCCGAATTCTCCCACAATCACCACCCCCATTCCATCACAGGGAAATCTCCATTCTTTTTCATGATGGGCTATGAACCCTGCTTCTTCCCATCGGTAATCTCCAAATCCAACATCCCTGCAGTTGAAGTGAGACTTCAGAAACTCTCCACTGCATGAGATGAAGCCCTAGCTGCCCACAAACTGGCTTGTCAGGTAATAAAGGCTCGATCCACTAAGACCTTCAAACTCTTCTCAAAAGGAGACAAAGTCTGGCTAGAAGCCAGGAACCTTCAACACTTTTTGGCATCCCCAAAACTTGAAACTAAGCGAGAAGGACCCTTTACTATTACCAATGTTCTATCCCCAATCATCTACAAACTCTGCCTTCCCAAAACTTGGCACATCCATAACATGTTCTATGCCTTCCTCTTATTCCTGTATCATGAAAACCTCATCTATGGCCTCAACTTCCCTTCACCTCCTCCAGACCTTGTAGAAGGTGAAGAAGAGTATGAAATTAAGAAAATCATACAGCATAAGGGACCACCACAGAAACACCACTTTCTGATCCAATGGAAGGGTTACTTGGCCGAAGAAGACTCCTGGGTGCCTGAGAAGGAACTCAAACATGCCTGGATGCATACAAAAGAGCTCACCCCTCCATCTTCTCCCTAAGCAACAAAGTACCCACTCATTGCTAAACAATCCCTTCAAAATCATGGACTCCCCCACCTTTGGCTCCCTCCTCAGCTCCCCTGTAGACCTCCCCTTTGCCCACTGACTTCTCTCTTTCTCTGAAGAAGGAAACATCGACCTCATCAACTCCCAGCTTCATGACTCTTGCCTGGTCCCTACACTAGACCTCCACCTTGACACCAACTCCCCCCTTTACCTTGCTAGACAAGCCTTTATGCAAAATCTCTGTCTTCCCATCACCACAGACTGCATCCCTACATCCTTTCTGAGGTCTGATGACCCCTTTGTCCGCCTCTTCATTTCCATCCTCAAAGAAGCAGCAAAGACTCAAGCTCTTGCCCTGCTCCCTCTCTTAGACCAGTTAGGCATGGTCGATGCCCTCCTCTATGCTGATACTATCCTTCGCCAACCTTGTCAACCCCTCCTTGACAAACTCACCAACGCCCTAATCTCTGACTCCATCCTCCACGACAACTCACCTCTGGAACAAACCCTAAATGTTCCCACTACCCCTTCAGCCAGTTCATCCCCTCTAGATTCCGAAGAGAAACAAGAACTCGTTTGAGTCAAGGCAGACTTTGCTCAAGCTGAGCAACAGGAAGTCCTAGATGGCAACGAGATAGTCCTCACTCCAAATCACCCTGACTACCCCTCCACATGCTATGTATGCCATTGTCGAGGCCACAAGAGGGTCAATTGTAAACACTACCAATGCCCTCTCTGTTTCATCTCTGCTTTTGGCCACACTCAAGTTCGCTGCCCCATCCGTTGACCCCTCTCTATCCCCCCTCCTCATTCTTATTGCCATGTCTGTCGCCCTTGATCCTCCTCTTCAGCTTCCTCCTCTCAGCAGTCCTATCACCACCCCCCCTCTCGACTCCCTTCTCCAGTTCAAGAAGAGTTCCGCTGGTGGGATCACATCACCGAAGGAAATCAAAGGTGGGAGAACGAATATGCTAGGACCTGGGGTCTTAGCAATAATGAACCTTACAAATATGATGATGTTGCCATCAGCAACATGAATGGGTCTCCAAGGATGTGAAAATGTCAGTGACCTTTGTGTCTACTAAGGAGGTAATGTTATGATTTGTACAGACCCTCCTCTTATTTCTTTCCTTTCTTACTATATGTTTCTCTTCCCCTCTTTGCTTCCTTGTACACTTAGTCTTCCACAGCTTCTTACCATTCATGCTGCAGATTACCTACACATTCCACAGTATTCCATAGCATTCTATGGCACCACTTTTATTGATCAATCATCACCATTCTTATTGTTCCTTTTTCTATTTATAAGCAACTTGACATCACTCCTAGTTTTCTCTAACCTTGACCTCCTTGAGTATCCTTCTAAATACGTCTTGATGAATATATTCCTTGTTCCTTGAACCCTCTGTGTGACTTCATCCTGCACTTGAAAGGACACTTCAACCCTTGAGCTCTCTCTGAGCTTTATAGGTTGTCTTCATTGCCCTCAGAACTTTGTCTTCAATCCCTCAACCCTCAAAGAACTTTGTCATCTTGATCTCTTCAATCCTCAAGACTTCCTTAGTCCCCTGGTCTCTTCATTGTCTTGATTCCTTGTCCCTCAAGACTCCTTGTCCTTGTCTCTCTTATCCCAAGACCTTCTTCTCAAGGCTACACCTGTTCCTACCTGGACCAAGTGTAACATATGGCATACAGTGACTCCAAAAACCGTTCCAATGTTTAACTCCAAACTGGGGCATGAAGCGCCCCGCAATCACCTGTGGGAATCTCGCTTAGCTTTGGTAAAGACAAACATAGTACAAACCCTTAGCTACAAC
>JBBPME010000688.1:0-10807 GCA_038090155.1 Rossbeevera pachydermis
AGTGGAGACCTATCTCTGCATCTTTTGTGGCAGTAACTCCACCTCATGGTCCAATCTGATCTCCCATGCCGAATTCGTGCACAACCACTGCCCCCACTCTGTAACCAACAAATCCTCTTTCTCTTTGATCTTCAGCTTCAAACCCTGTGCCCTTCCTTTTGTCATCTCTGAAACAAATATCCCCGCTGTTGAAACATGTCTCAAGAAACTTACCGCTGCTTGTGACAAAGCCCTCACCTTCCATGAACTTGCCAGACAAGTCATGGCCTCTCAATCCAACAAACACTTCAACTCCTTCATCCTTGGAGACAAAGTCTGGCTCGAAGCCAGGAACCTCCACCGAACCATGACCCACTCAAAGTTCGCTCCCAAATGAAAAGGACCCTTTACCATCACAGAAGTTCTATCTCCGATCATATATAAACTATGCCTCACCAAAACATGGAAGATTCACAACATGTTCCATGCTTCTCTTTTAACCCTGTACCACGAGAACCCCATCCATGGGAAAAATGTTCCAGCACCACCATCGGAATTTATAGAAGGTGAAGAATACAAGATAAAATGGATCTTACATCACCAAGGAACTCTATCTCACCACATGTTCCTAATCCGATGGAAAGGATATTGTACTGAAGAAGACTCATGGATTGCCAAATTGGAGTTGCGGCATGTGAAATCCCTCCTCTTAAATTATAAAAAGCTCCACTCCCTTCCTTGCCTTCCCTCTTTCCTCAGAATCCTCATCTACTCAGAAAACACCAGGTCACTCCAAATCCTCACAAAGTTAATTATCCATCATGGCCCTCAAATTTACCTCATCCACTGTCTCCTCCTCATCTCTCTCCATCTCTTCTTCTCCCTTAGATACCATGTCCTCCATCACCCAGACCAGCTGGGATAACTAGTCTGAACCTGATGTTCTATCCCCTGTCTCCCTTGCTACCACACAATCCTTCTGTCTTCCTGAACCAATTCTGTCTGTGGACGTCCCCTCTACACCTCTCATCTCCGTGATGACTTCTCTGATGATGAGTATATCTGCTCACTTAACCACTTCATCACCAATGCTCACCTTGCCACCCCCATCATAGCTTACTTGAATATAGACTCCCCACTCTACTCCCTCTATCATGCCTACCTCCAGCATGAACACCTCACCCCTATCACGTCCCATGTCATGGCACAAGCACATGTTGAATTCATCGGATCCCTCCTCTTGACCATTTGGAACAAACTCTGAGGCACACTCTCTGTCACCTTATATCAACTTGGCATGGGAGAATTCTTACAGGACCTTGACCAATACCTTGCTGAGCTGCGTCACCAACAACACATCCCCTCTCCCCATATCCCATCTGCATCTTCCTCTCCTCTTGGAATTGAGGAACTCGACACTCTTGATTGAGCTGAAGCCCACTGGACTGGCAACAACAGACAAACTCCTCTCCCTTGTTCCCACCTCCACAATCATGAAGCCTGTTACAATTGCCATTGTCTTGGACACCAATGTGCAAACTGCCCCTTCTATCAATGTTACACTTGGCCTGGGTAGGGACGAGCATAGCCTCTGTGAGATGGAGGGGTTCGAAGTATCGTTAGAATGAACGATCGAGGACAAGGTATCGTCAAGATCAAGGGTCACAACGAATGAGGGATGAGGGGTACCGCTTTGAGGTGGCGGTCGCTGGTGTCATTCTATCAAATGTAGAAGCAACTTGTAACACAATCAAGTGGAGTGTTATGAGTCAAGCGTCCAGTCTAAAGTAGGACGAAGACTTGCAGAGATTCACCCAGTGAAGGGAAGAGTTAAGAGTGGGCTAGATTGCAGAAGGTACAAGAGTACAGAGGAGATCTAGCTTAGGGAATATGGATGGTATGGAGGGATTTATATAGTACAAGGGAAATGAAGATGACTAAGCAGATGGAACACCATGGAACATGGTGGAAGGATGATGAGTAATCCACAGTATGGAAGATGAGTCAGAATGACTGCGGATGAGTAATGGTTACAAATAAAGTGAGTCATGATGAGTCATGTGGAGGAAATGATGACTAAGGTAGGTGAGGTAAGCGGGTATTTAGTCATCATAGAAGAAAAGAAATGGCCAAGGCGTGGTTCGAACGCAGTGACTCAATAGTTCGTAGTGAGAAACAAAAGAGAAAAAAGAAAGAGACAACGAATCGTAACATTACCCCCCTACTATGTCCAAGCTACCAGCAAAGGACTTTCTAGAAATTTCCATAAGAGGGGCCTGGTGACCCAGTGACGTTGGCATAAGCCATGTCATCCCAGACATCATTGTTGACGAGGGTATCATCAGCGGACAGGGAGCGGCATCGACAAGATGGGGGTACAGGATGCATCTGATGGAATTGCGAGGAACAACTGGAATGAGAGGATTGAGAGGACTGAGGAGAGGAAGCCGGAGAGGGGAGGCCAGGAGGACGTCTAAGTGGGCATCGGCTTTGAGGGTGGCCAGGTCACCAGCGGAGACATGTAGGACATTGATAGAACATACAGTCTGCTCGTCAGTGTCCGAGACGATGGCAGTGAAAGCATGCTTCATGGTAACGAGGGTGTGAGCAGGGGATTGGGGTTTGTCCATTGTTACCAGTCCAGTGGGCTTCAGTTCGATCCAGAGTGTCGATTTCATCAGATCCTAGGGGTGATGACGATGCAGATGGTCTATGGGGGGAGGGGGCACTGTTGGCAACATAGGTCCACAAGGTAGCAGTTGAGGTCCTGTAAAAACTCTCCCATGCCAAGTTGATAGAGGGCAATGGAGAGGGCACCATGGATTTCATTCCTGATGGACAAGAGGAGGGATCCTATGAACCCAACATGGGCCTGTGTAGTGACGTGGGACACAATTGGGGTGAGGCGTTCGGCTTGGAGGTAGGCACGATAGAGGGTATATAGTGGAGAGCCTACATCTAGGTAAGCTGCGATGGAGTTGGCTAGGCGCGAGTTGGTGATGTATTGGTTCATTAAGCGGATGTAATCTTCATCGGGGAAGTCATCATGAAGACGGGAGGCATAGAGTGGGACGTCGACCAAGAGGATGGGTTCGTGGAGGCAGGAAGACAGGGTGGTAGCAAGGGAGACTGGGGGTAAGTCATCAGATTCAGACTGGTTATCCCAGCCGGCCTGGGCGATGGAGGACATGGTATCTAAGGAAGAGGAAGAGACGGAGGGCGATGAGGAGGAGACAATAGGTGCAGAGAATTCGAGGGCCATGATAAACTATGAGTTTTGAGAGGGTTTTGAACAATGTGGTGTTTTGTTGGTGGAAGATGGTGGATTGGGAGAAAAAGGGAAGGCGAGGGGGTGAAGCTTTTTATAATTCAAGAGAAGGGATTTCGCATGCTGCAACTCCGATTTGGCAATCCACAAGTCTTCTTCAGCAGAATATCCTTTCCATCGGATCAGGAACATGCGGCAAGATGGAGTTCCGCAGTGGCGCAAGATCCATTCTATTTCATATTCTTCTTTGCCTTCTATAAGTTCTGAAGGTGGCGCAGGGAAGTTTTTCCCATGAACGGGGTTCTCGTGGTAAGGGGTGAGAAGGGAAGCGTGAAACGTGTCATGGATCTTCCACATTTTGGGGAGGTGTAACTTGTACGTGATCGGGGATAGGACCTTGGTGATGGTAAAGGGTCCTTCTCGCTTAGGGACAAACTTTGAATGAGTCATGGTTCGGCGGAGGTTCCTGGCTTCAGGCCAGACTTTGTCTCCTAGGGCAAAGGGGATGAAGTGTCTATTTGAACGAGAGGCCATGACTTGTCTAGCAAGTTCATGGGAGGCAAGGGCTTCGTCGCGAGCAGCGGTAAGGTCTTTGAGACGAGTTTCGATGGCAGGAATGTTGGTGTCGGGGAGGACTGAGGGGAGGGCACGAGGTTCAAAGCCGAGAATCAAGGAGAAAGGGGATCTGTTGGTGACGGAGTGAGGGCGGTGATTGTGCGCAAATTCAGCATGAGAGATTAAATTGGACCACGAGGTGGGGTTGCTGCTTCCACAGAAGATGCGGAGATAAGTCTCTACTTCTTGATTAACTTGTTCCATTTTACCGTCAGATTGCAGGTGATAAGCCGTGGATAGGGAAAGGTCATAGCTGAGGAGGCGTCTGAGCCCTCGAGCGAAGGCAGAGGCGAATTGAGGGCCTCTGTCAGAGATAATTTTGTCATATAGGCCAAAGCGAGTGTAAACTTTGTGGAAGAAAAGGGAGGCTATCCCTTTGGCAGTGATGGTTTTCTTGGTGGGGCATAGAATTACCCCCTTACTAAGCCCATGGTCAACCACGACCAAGAGGGAATCAAATCCAGAGGAGGACAGAAGGTCTGTAATAAGGTCACACGAGACCTATTGGAAAGGGCGGGAGCAGGAAGACTTGATGGAGTGGAGTGGAGGGATGGTGGGGTGTGTGTTTGCCTTGTTTTGTTGGCAAAGAGCACAGCCTTCGACATACTTGTGGACGTATTGTGCAAGGCCAGGCCACCAGAATTCGGCAGTGATAAGTTGACAAGTTTTCAAGTAGCTGGGGTGACTGGCAGTGAGGTGATCATGGCATCATTCCAAGATGGAATGGCGAAGGGAATCATCAGGGGGAATGTAGACACGGCCTTTGTAGGTGAGGACACCAGCCTCAAATTGCCAGTCAGTGAGACAAGACCGAAATGCAGAGGGAATCTGTCCATCCAATGCTTGGAGAGCCTGCAAAATAAGGGGATCATCTTTCGAGGAGGAGGCAATGTGGTTGTTCAAGGTGGTGTCAATGAGACCAACAAAGAGAGAGTCAGGGAGGAGGACCATGTCATCATTATCAGGGATATCAGGGCAAAGGTCAGGGTGGCAAGAGAGGGTGTCTGGGCCCGCGAGGAGTTTGCCAGCGATGTGTATGATTTTTAGATCAAAGTCTGAGAGGTCGAGAAGCCATCAAGCTTGACAGCGGTTCAGGTGTTGTGCCTGACGGAAGTAAGTGAGGTTTTTGTGGTTGGTGAAGACCTGTACAGGAAAGGGAGAAGAACCATGGAGATAGTGTCTCCAGGTTTTGAAAGTGCGGATGATGGCGAGGAGTTCGCGATCGTAGATGTCGTAGTTATGTTCAGCAGCAGAGAATGTCTGGGAGAGATAAGAGCAGGGGTGCCAGTCACCATTGGAGTCGGTCTGGAGGAGGATAGCGCCAGTGGCATACTTGGAGGCATCCGTGGCAATGGCGAAGGGAGTGGAGAGATTGGGGAGTCGAAGGACAGGTTTTGCAAGGAAAAGTTGTTTCAGGTGTTGGAACAATTGTTCGCAGGCAGGGGTCCATAACCAGGTGAGGTTTTTCTTGGTGAGATCCAAGAGGGGCAAGCAACGGTGGAGTAATCCAGAATGAACCAGTGGTAGAAATTTGTGAAGCCCAGGAATGAGCGAACTTCCTTGGCTTTGGTGGAAGTGGGCCAGGTGGCGATTCCATCTAGCTTGACAGGATCCATAGCGATCTGTCCGGGCCGGACAATCATGCCAAGATATTTGACTTCTTTGGTCGTGAAGTCACATTTGGATAGACGAAGGCAGAGGTCAAGTTCTTTCATCCATTGAAGGATGCATTTGGTTCGTTCGGTGTGGGTGGCTTCGTCGAGGGAGAAAATAAGGAGGTCATCTATGTAGATAATGAGCCATCCTTCGGCGATCATATCATGGAAAGAGTCATTCATGAACCGTTGGAATGTGGCAGGAGAGTTACAAAGACCAAAGAACATGACAGTAGGTTTATAGAGGCCTTTATGCGTGATGAAGGCGGCCTTCCATTGGTGTCTGTCTTTGATGCGGATGTTGTTGTATCCCCAATGGACGTCGAATTTGGTGAAAACCTTGGCATCTTTGAGTTTATCGATGAGGTCAGAGATCAAGGGGAGGGGATACGTGTCCCGAACGGTGTGTTCATTGACGTATCGGTAATCTTGGCATGGGCAGAGTTTTCCATCCTTCTTCTTTACAAAGAAGAATGGAGACGCTTGGGGGGAGTTCGAGGGACGGATTTTCCCAGAGCGGAGGTTCTCCTCAAGGAAGCCTTCCGTGGCTTTGCGTTTCTCAGAGGACAAGGGGTAGAGTTTCCCAATCTTTGGGACAAAGGATTCATCGAGATTAATCTTGTGGTCATAGGGTCAAGAGGGAGAAACGTGGTTGGAAGTGTCTTCAGAGAAGACCAAGGTGAATTCTGAGTATTCGAAGGGGAGGACGGGGGGTGGTTTTGCTTTTTCAGCAGCCATTGCTAGCTCAGTTGCGGAGGTGAGCTTGGCACAAACAGAGGATCTTAAGGGAGCGAAGCGACAGACTCCATGGATGATGCAGTTGATGGTTCGATTTTCCTTAGCCCTGAGTAAGTAAGCTCTTGGGTCATTGAAGTCCATATAGGAATGGAGTTGTTCTTGGGTATCCAGGGTGATGGTGGTGTGCCGGCGGAAGCCAGAGTCATGGTGGTGGGAGTCTGCCACATAGGCAGAGTATAAATCCTTTGATTGATTGCAGGACTCGTCAAGGGTGAGGGTCTGGGCTTTCCAGTCAATGGAGGGGTTGGTGGCACGAAGCCAGGGAAGGCTAAGGATAAGATTTTCCTTGCCACAGGACATTACATAGAAGAGGACCTTTTGAGAGATCCCCTCGATGTTGGCATAGAGGGTGCAGGAATAGCGGATTTCACCATTCTTGTTTGAGGATTGGTCGACATTTCGAACCAGGATGGGGGTGTCAAGTTTTTCTGTGGGGAGGCGGTGTTTGCATATGAACATCCAGTCGATGCAGGAGATGTCTGCACCGCTGTCAACGAGTGCTTGAGTGTCAACAACTTTCATGGTGTGCGAGGGTATGATAAGTTGTAGGGGAATTCTCATAGATTTAGCAGATTGAGATACAACTACAGGGGCACATATAGCTCTAGGGGATCCTTGCGTCGAACGAGGTCCCCGCTTCAAAAATCCCATTTGGTGGTGGAAAAGTGAACTCTTCCGATGGTTTCTTCATCATCATCGTCATCCTCTATCTCCTCCAGCTTGGGGAGTTGTTGCTTGACATGCTGAACCTTTTTCTTGGAAGGTTGGGACGCAAAGTTAGAGCATGAGGAGGAGGCATGCCCAGGTTTGCGGCAGTGAAAGCAGAGATTTTTCTCAATGCAATGCTTGCATTCTTCTGGGGTGAGCTTCCCAACTTTGATGGCATCTACGTCCATAGTGTTCGGGTCACGAGTGGGGGTGGAGGAGTGGGCGAAGGAGGTGGGGTTGTGGAGAGGGTTGTGGGAGCGGGAGATAACAAGGTTGGTGGTGTCCCATTGGGTTTGGTACTAGGTGGCGCATTGGTACCATTCATCAATGGTCTTTGGTACTGTATCCATAGAATAGATATGGCGAGTGAGCGCGGGAGGAATACCAGCTCCGAAGTAAGAGATGAGGACATTGGGGTCCACGATCTCAGCTTGTGCTACGTTGTTGCGGAACATGGTGATGTATTCAGTGAGGGAAGGTTCGTAGGACCCTCCTTTCTTCTTCTGCGTCATCCGCTTGGTGGTAAGCCAGGCAATGGCGTTGTTGACGGAGTTGTGGTGCTTGAAGGCGGCTTTAAAGAGCTTAATAAAGTCCTTGAAAGTCCCCATGGTGATATCTCCATCATCGTTGATGGAGTTCTGACGAAAGACTTGGGCCCAGATGGAGGCTGACTCCTTGGTCATGAACGAGAGAGCGAATGCGATTTTCTTTGCATCGGTGGAGTAGACTTCTTTATTAACCTCCAGATAGAAGTTAACTAAAGTAAGCCAGGGCATAGCTTTGGCATAGGAGCCATCATAGTGTTCAGGGGAGGCAATGCGGAGTTCAGTGGATTTAGACATGGGGGGCAGTGGTTGGATGGGAGTGGGGGAAGGGGGAGTGGGGGAAGGGGGGTAGGGACAAGGTGGTTCGCAAGTG
The DNA here is from genome assembly GCA_038090155.1 of Rossbeevera pachydermis. Lineage (NCBI taxonomy): Eukaryota > Fungi > Basidiomycota > Agaricomycetes > Boletales > Boletaceae > Leccinum > Leccinum pachyderme. The sequence continues at coordinate 7,942 of JBBPME010000688.1, forward strand.
GAGCAATAGGGACAAGATTTCATCTTCTTCCTCATAAGAAGGAATGCAGATGTCAGGCTCCAAAGTGGTTTCTTCGAGGCTGGAGTGGACAGAGGGTTCCGGCGAAGTTTCGATGGGGTACAGGGCAGAGGGTTGTTGCCTTAAGCGACGGGGATCAGGGTTTCATGGTGGTCAAGAAATGGTGGCGGTTCACGGTGATGGTGACCATTGGAGGGAAGCTAGATCTTTTGTTATGCTTGGCCTGGGTAGTGACGAGCATAGCCTCTGTGAGACGGAGGGGTTCGAAGTATCATTAGAATGAACGATCAAGGACAAGGTATCATCAAGATCAAGGGTCACGACAAATGAGGGACGAGGGGTACCGCTTTGAGGTGGCGGTCGCTGGTGTCATTCTATTGAATGTAGAAGCAACTTGTAACACAATCAAGTGGAGTGTTATGAGTCAAGCGTCCAGTCTAAAGTAGGATGAAGACTTGCAGAGATTCACCCAGTGAAGGGAAGAGCAAGGGTGGGCTAGATTGCAGGAGATATAAAAGTATGGAGGAGATCTAGCTTGGAGAATACGGAGAGTATGAAGGGGTTTATATAGTACAAGGGAAATGAAGATGGCTAAGCAGATGGAACACCATGGAACATGGTGGAAGGATGATGAGTAATCTGCAGCATAGAGGATGAGTCAGAATAACTGCGGATGAGTAATGGTTACAAATAAAGTGAGTCATGATGAGTCATGTGGAGGAAATGATGACTAAGGTAGGTGAGGTAAGCGGGTATTTAGTCATCATAGAAGAAAAGAAATGGCCAAGATGTGGTTTGAACGCAGTGACTCAATAGTTCATAGTGAGAAACAAAAGAGAAAAAAGAAAGAGACAATGAATCATAACAATCAATGTCCCATCTGTTAGCACTGGTGACCTGGTCACTCTCAGACCTGCTGCCCACTAAGACGCCCTCCTGGCCTCCCTTCTCTGGCTTCCTCCCCACAGTCCTCTCAATTCTCATGATCCAGTCACTCCTCTCAATGTTCTAACCAGATATGTCCTATTTCCCCTCCTTGTTGATGTTGCTCCCCTTCCACAGATAATACTCTTGTCAACAATGACCCATGGAATGACACAGCTTATGCCAACATCACTGGTTCTCTGGAGCCCTCTTATGGAAACTTCTAGTCCTTTGCTGGTAGCTTGGACATAGTGAGGGGGTAATGTTATGTTGCATTGTTTCTTTCTTTCTCTTTTTGATTCTCACTATGGACTACCAAGTCACTGTATTTGAACCACACCTTAACCATTCCTTTTCTTCTATGATGACTAGATATCCATTACTCACCACTCCACTTACCTCACTTGCCTTAGTCATCATTCCTTCCATCACATTCCATATGACTCATCCACAGTCATTCTGACTCATCTTATCTATAACCATTACTCATCTGCAGTCATTCTGACTCATCTTCATTACTGCGGATTACTCACCATCCTTCCATCATGTTCCATCTGCTTATTCAGCTTCCGTCCCTTATACTATATAAACCTGTCCATACCTTCTGTATTCCCTAAGCTAGATCTCCTCTGTATTCTCTGTACTTCAGTACCTCTGCAATCTAGCCTATCTTTGTCAACCCTTCAGTGGGCAGCCCTCTGAAAGTCCTCATCCTACTTTTGGCTGGACGCTCTTCGACTTGCAACGCTTCACCTGATTACATTATCTTCATCTCGACATTTGATCGAGTGATACCTGTGGCCGTCCTCCTAAGGGCAACCCTTGTCCTTTGTTGTGACACTTGATCTCAATGACACCCTTGTCCTCAAACTGTCTATCCTAATGGTATCTTTGAATCTTCACTTCACAAAGGCTATGCTCATTCCTACCCAGACCAAGCATAACAGATGTACAGTCTGTAATATACTGTGAGTTTAGAACCCTGGATATCTGTGAACTTCTGGAGGTTCTGGAACTCCGTGAGTCTGGAGACCTGGGTATCTGTGAGATTCTGTGAGCTTTATGGGCTCTATAAAGCTGTGTGTTTAGAACTCTGAGCTTCTAGAGGTTCTGTAATTCTGTGAGTCTGGAGACCTGGGTATCTGTGATCTTCTGTGAGTTCTGTGGGGTTCTAGAGACCTGTAAGTCTGGAGACCTGGGTGTCTGTGAAATTCTGTGAGTTCTATGGAGCTCTAGGAAGCTGTAATCTGCTGTGAGTCTAGCATGCTAGCTGTCTAGTGTTCTATGGAGCCCTGGGTGCTCTATGGTTATAGTGAGGGTTCTGTGGAATTCTGGGGGATTTTTAGCGATTTGCTGATGATGTCACAGTAAATAAACATTTCCCCTCATGCCTCATGAGGCTGGCACATTCAAACTTGCTGAATTCATGGATAGCTAATATGGAATTGTGTCAAATGAGATGTGATGCAAGGGCAATGTGAATTGGCCAGTATGATATGATGACCTATGCATTTGCAACTCAGGCAGCTAAGAGAACAATGGCAAGATATCAGGTCCCATTGAAACTATGTTGACAATGTTGACATACAGTGACTCCAAAAACTGTTCCAATGTTTCACCCCAAACCGGGGCATGAAGCGCCCTGCAATTACCTGTGGGAATCTCGCTTAGCTTTGGTAGAGACAAACTTAGTACAAGCCCTTAGCTACAACTCTGTCCCCAGGGTCATGTGATTTGGCCCATAGGCTCCAGAGATATATCCATTCTAAACCTGCAACACCATTGGAACAGTTTTTTGACTTTTCACATAAAAAGGGTATTTGGTATATATTAGTACTTGGTATATCCTCCTTTGGCTTTAATCACAGCCTGGGCCCTCCTTGGCATGCTTTCAATCAACTTCTGACACTTCTCAGCTGGTATC
>JBBPME010000689.1:0-10773 GCA_038090155.1 Rossbeevera pachydermis
GCAGTAAGGAACAATAAGAAGCTGTGGATGACTAAGGATACATGGAAGCGATAATGGAGAGTGAAGAATGTAGAGGATGAAGGAGAGAAAGGAAAAGAAAAGAGTGGGGGTCCGTATGAATCATAACAGTGGGTTTGGAGGAGCAGGGGGTCCTCTCCTAGGTTTGAGGGGGTTGAAAGACGAAATAGTGGGGCACTACAAACAACGGTAGGCTCGAAGTAAGAACCTTGACCTTTTGTTACACTTGGTCTGGATAGGAACAAGTGTAGCCTTGAGAAGAAGGTCTTGGAGTGAGGGATAGAGGCAAGGAGTCTTGAGGAGCGAGGGATTAAGATGACGAAGGACCAAGGGGACTAAGGAAGCCTTGAGGATCAAAGGGATCAAGACAACAAGGTTCTTCAAGGGTCGAGGGATTGAAGACAAGGTTTTTGAGAGTGACAATGACAACCTTCAAAGCTTGGTTTGAGCTCAAGGGTTGAAGCGTCCTTTCAAGTGCAGGACGAGGTCACACAGAGTTCTCAAGGGGCAAAGGATATATTCCAAGACATATCTAGAAGAATACTTGAGGAGGTCAAGGTTAGAGAAAACTAGGGGTGATATTGAGTTGCTTATAAATAAAGAAAGGAACAATAAAAACAATGCTGATTGGTTGATAAAAGTGGTGCCATAGAATGCTATGGAATATTGTGGAATGTGTAGGTAATCCGCAGCATGAATGGTAAGAAGCTGTGGAAGACTTAAGTGTACAAGGAAGCAAAGAGAGAGAGAGAGAAACATATAGTAAAGGAAGAAAAGAAATAAGAGGAGGGGTTTGTATGAATCATAACACTGGGAGAGGTAAGAACAAGGGTGCCAGTCACCGTTTGAGTTGGTCTGGAGGAGGATTGCCCTGGTAGCGTATTTTAAGGCATCCGTAGCAATGGTGATGGAGGCGGAGAGGTCGGGGAGTCGAAGGACAGGTTTCACTAGAAAGAGTCACTTTAGGGACTGGAACGATTGTTCACAGGTGGAGGTCTAGGACCAGGCAAGATTCTTCTTGGTGAGATCCAGAAGAGGGCGAGCGACAGTGGAGTAGTCTGGAATAAACCGGCAATAGAAATTGACAAAGCCAAGAAAGGAGTAAACTTTCTTGACTTTGGTGGGTGTGGGCCAGGAGGAGATTCTGTCTAACTTGACAGGATCCATGGCAATCTGTCCAGGTTGGACAATCATGCCGAGATATTCGACCTGTTTGGTCACAAAGTTGCATTTTGAGAGGCAGAGGCAGAGGTTGAGTTCTTGCATCCTTTGAAGGATGCGCTTGGTACACTCAGTATAAGTGGCGTCGTCAGGGGAGAAGATTAGGAGATTATCCATATAGATAATAAGCCAGCCTTCAGCGATCATATTTCAGAATGAATCGTTCATGAATTATTGAAAGGTGGTGGGAGAGTTACAAAGACTGAAGAACATGATGGTTGGTTCATAGAGGCCTTTGTGCATGATGAATGCAGCCTTCCATTGGTGTCCATCTTTGATACAGACATTGTTATAGCCCCAGCGGACATCGAACTTTGTGAAGACTTTGGCATCCTTAAGTTTGTTGACAAGGTCGGAGATTAAAGGGAGGGGGTACGCATCATGAACAGTGTGTTCATTAACATATCAGTAGTCTTCACATGGATGAAGTTTGCCATCCTTTTTCTTTACAAAAAAGAATGGAGACGCTTGAGGGGAGTTTGAAGGATGGATCTTTCCAGAATGAAGGTTTTCCTTGAGGAAGTCGTCAGTGGCTTTCCGTTCCTCAGGGGACAGGGGGTAGAGTTTCCTGATCTTCAGGACAAAGGATTTGTTGAGGTTGATCTTGTGATTATAAGGTCGGGTCAGGGGAACATGGTGTTACGATTCATAGGGACCCCTTGTTTCTTTTTCCTTCTTACTCCTTCTCCTCACAAGTTCCTCTTCATTTCCATGTACACTTAGTCATCCATAGCTTTGTACTGTTCCTTACTCCAGATTACCTACACCTTCCATCATATTCCATAGGGTTCTATGACACCACTTTATTGACCAATCATCTCCCTTCCTATTGTTCCTTTTTCCTACTTACTGTATAAGTGATTCCCATTGCCTCTGCTTTCTCTAACCTTAACCTCCTTGAGTATCCTCCTAGATATGTCTTGGAATATATCCCTTTGTCCCTTGGAAACTCTACGTGACCTTGTCCTGCACTTGAAAGGATGCTTCAACCCTTAAGCTCTATCCCGGCTTTATAAGGTTGTCTTTGTCACTCTCAGAACCTCATCTTTGATTCCTCGACCCTCAAAGAACTCTGTTGGCTTGATTCCTTCGATCCTCAAGACTCCCCTAGCCCCCTTAGCCCTTTCCTGTCTTGATCCCTTGATCCTCAAGACTCATTACCTTCATCTCTCACTCCAAGACCTTCTTCTTGAGGCTACACTCGCTCCTACCCGGACCAAGTGTAACAAAAGGTCAAGGTTGTTACTTCGAGCCTACTGTTGTTTGTAGTGCCCCACCATTTCATCTTTCAACCCCCTCAGACCTAGGAGAGGACACCCTGCTCCTCCAAACCCACCTTCTGCTTCCCCAGTCCCTAGATGATGCATTCGTGCCCCCTCCTCCTCAGATTCTGATCAAGGAACTCCACCAGTATCTCGAACCCCCTCTCCAAGCCCACCACCCTCACCTAACCCCCCACCAGCACCCTCCCCACCTCCTGCCATGTCCACCACACCTAGAAACACTGAGCTTCAACTGGGAGCACCCAAAGCCTTCAATGGCTCCTCCACTGAGGCTCAAAAATTCATTAACGCTGTTTGAATGTACCTTCTAGTCAATGAGGCATTTTATGACACCGAAGCGAAAAGAGTCGCTTATATCCTCTGCTACATGACCAAAGGGTCAGCCCTTACCTGGGCATCCACCTTTAGAACACAGGCCCTTAAAGCCCAACCCCCCTTCCTCAGAACTATGGCTGAACTTGTCACTAAATTCAACACTGCCTTCGTCCACCTGGACACCAAGGCAGATGCTATTGCCTGGCTCTCATCGACCAGGATGACCAAGGACACCTCCCTCACCACCTACATCTTTGAATTCCAAAACTGAGTCATTCTTAGTGGCATCTCCTCCTCTGATGTCCTGATTGGACATTTCTCCACAGGGCTCACCTCCTCTCTCATGCATTGCATCTATTCGATGGTGTTACACTTGGTCCGGATAGGAACAAGTGTAGCCTTGAGAAGAAGGTCTTGGAGTGAGAGACAAGGATGAGGGGGCCTTGAGGGATGAGGGGTCAAGGCAACAAAGGTTCAAGGGGGCTGAGGAAGTCTTGAGGATCAAAGGGATCAAGATGACGAGACTTCTTCGAGGGTCGAGGGATCAAAGACGAGGTTCTGAGAGCGACAAAGACAACCTATGAGGCTTGGATAGAGCTCAAGGGTTGAAGCGTCCTTTCAAGTGCAGGATGAAGTCACATAGAGTGTTCAAGGGACAAGGGATATATTCACCAGGACATATCTAGGAGGATACTCGAGGAGGTCAAGGTTAGAGAAAAGTAAAGGTGATGGGAATCACTTATAAGTAGGAGAAAGGAACAATAAGGACTAAGATGATTGGTTAATAAAATGGCACCATAGAGCTCTATGGAATGTGATGGAATGCATAGGTAATCCACAGTAAGGAACAATAAGAAGCTGTGGATGACTAAGTATACATGGAAGCGATGATAGAGAATGAAAAACATAGAGGATGAAGGAAAGAAAGAAAAAGAAAAGAATGGAGGTCCGCATGAATTGTAACAGTAACCTGGACAGTTTGCTTGAAAGTGTCCTAAGCAGTGACAGTGAAAGCAAGAGGAGGAGAAGAGGGGGTGTTCCCAGGGAAGAGGACAATCTCCAATCTGTCATTGGTGTTCCAGTTCTGCATGGTCCAGAGTGACAAGCTTGTTGGGGTCAAGGGGGGAGGAGGGAGTGGAGGGGGATTTGGGAATCAGGAAAGCAGGGTTAGTTCCTTCATAGTGGTCTTGATTGGTGGAGGTAACTTCCTCTGAACAATGGAGGGCCTTGATGCGATTGAGAGCTTTGATCTCAGCAGAGTTGAGTGGGGAGGATGATGCTAAGGGAATGCATGGAACCTCAAGGAGACCAGTTGGAGAGAATGCTTCAACCTCTGCAGGAAAGGAGCGGGGAGGAAGTCCTGGTGGGCAGAAGGGGGGGAGGTGGGAGGCAAGGGGTAGGTGGCCAGCTCAGCCAGAAACCGATCAATGTCGTTGACAAACTCCATCATACCTAGTTGGTGTGTGGCGGAGAGGAGATGTTCCTCTATGGCTCGATGGGATGTGGATACTTGCGACACTAGGAATGCCTGACTTCCTTCTGAGGAAGAGAGCATAGTGTTCACAATAGGGAAGAGGTGTGAGAAGTGGACAAAGGCAAGGTAAAGGGAGCTAAGGGGGGAGTCCATGTCTATGTGGGTGGAGATGGGGTGATGCATTCTAGAGTCCTGGAGGTAAGTGCGGAGACAATGGATAGAGGGGGATGATGGCTCATCGTTTCAAAGACGAAAAGCGTAAGTAGGAATGTCAACCATGAGAACAGGGCGAGGGGAGGGGATGAGAGGGGGGGACTCGGGGCGCTAGTGGAAGGGGGAGTCATCGATTATGAGAGAGGGAAGAGGAGTACCAAGTCCCATAGGGCTTGGGTTATCCGATAGAGGAGCATCACTCTGAGGAAGATCAGAGGGAGGACTCAGAGGAGGAGATGGAATTGATGGGGGGGCAGGAGAAATGGAAGATACAGTAGAGATGGATTGTTCTGAGACATGGGACATAGTTGGCGTGGGAGGTGTTTAGATGGGAAGGGGTTAGGAGGAGAAGATGGAGGGGTGGAGCTTTTTATAAGTGAGGAGAGTGAACTTGGCATGTTTCAACTCCCGCTTAGGGATCCAGGTGTCTTCTTCCGCAGTATACCCTTTCCATCGGATCAGGAACATGCGGTTCCTTGCAGAGCCTCTGTGGTGTATGATCCACAGTATCTCATACTCTTCTTCGCCTTCTATTAGGTTTGGGGGTGGAGCTGGGAAGTTCGGACCATGTATGGCATTTTCATAATAGGGTGATAGGAGAGAAGCATGGAACTGTTGGCGACGCCTCGACAATGATGTCAATAGCCCTGGCCGCACAATCAATACAAGAGACAATGGGAACAATCAACAATCAATAAACAATATGGGCAATGAAATACCCCAAGACAAGTACAAAGCAGAGGCCCACAAGGGGAGAGTTCACTAGGGAGTCAAGACAGAGAATCAACCAGAAAAGACTAGGAATCCTTGATGGAAACCCAGGTCACTATATACTATCAGCCTGTGGCTGTACTATGCTATGCTATACTATATATGTCCATCATCAGGACCCATCTATCTATGGCTATGCTAAGGCAATGCACACACGGTATACACGAGGTATCCTGCTGTGTGACTATGTGGCAGAGATCCGATCTATCGGCAATCTATAGATGCAATCGAGATGTATCGAGATCCGAGGAGATACCATCGAGATCTGATCTATCAATCAATCAAGATCCATCTAGATAGGGATCTGAGATCTACTATGACCATAACTATCTATATGGCAACACGCATAATGCTCGTGCTCTACCATGTGCTATCAATGAGGTATCAATGAGGACTATGATGTCATGGCGTATGACCCATGTGATGCAATACAATGTAATGTCAATACTATTGTGAGCGCCTATGATATGCACATCTATATCAATGCTATGACGGGCGGTTAAGCAAGCGTCTGCTGTGGGCATCTAAGGACAATGCCTTGTGTGACGGACAACTATTCGATGTGTCTATGTGCGAGCACTCAAGGCAGGCAGCTATAACAAGGGTGTGCGCTTATCATGGGCGCCAATGCAATATTTCAATGACTATAGGCAATGACTAGTGGCTGTTTAGGGGAGTTTGTAACTGGAACACATTGTGAATGCTCCACATTTTAGAGAGGCGTAGTTGGTAGATGAGGGGAGATAGGACCTGGATGATAATGAAGGGTCCTTCTTGTTTTGGGGCAAATTTGGAGGAAGTGAGGGAACATTTCAAGTTCCGGGCTTCCAGCCAAACCTTATCTCCTTTGGTGAAGGGCTTGAATCCTCTGCCATGGCGGGCTTTCATGACTTGCCTAGCGAATTCATGAGCAGCTAAGGCTTTGTCTCAAGTGGCAGTGAGGGATTTCAGGCAGGTTTCAATTGTGGGGAGGTTAGTTTCAGAGAGGATGGTGGGGAGGGGGTGGGGATCAAAGCCCATCATGAGGAAGAAGAGGGACTTTCTGGTGACAGAATAAGGGTGGTGGTTGTGGGCGAATTCCTCATGGGTGATCCAATCAGCCCATGAGGTAGGGTTATCGCTGCAGAAGATCCGAAGATAGGTTTCGACTTCCTGGTTGACCTGCTTAGTTTCTCCATCGGTTTGAGGGTGATAAGTGGTGGAGAGGGAGAGGTCATAGCCAAGGACCTTTCCAAGCTCTTTGGCGAAGGAGGAGGCGAACTGAGGGCCACGATCAGAGATGATTTTGTTGTATAAGCTGAACCATTTGTATACTTTATGAAAAAAGAGGGAGGCAATTCCCTCGGTGGTTATGGTTTTCTTCATAGGACAAAGTATCACCCCCTTTGTAAGGCCATGGTCTACCACAACCAGCAAGGAGTCAAAGCCAAAGGAGGCAGGGAGGTTGGTGATAAGGTCACAGGAGATCTGCTGGAAGGGGCGAGAGGAGGTTGATTTGATGGGGGCAAGGGGGAGGGGAAGTAGGGTGGGTGTTCACTTTGCACTGTTGATAGGAAGAGCATCCTTCAACATACTTGTGAATGAACTGAGCAAGGCCAGGCCACCAGTATTCAGCAGAAACCAGCTGGCATGTTTTGAGATAGCCAGGGTGTCCTGCAGAGGGGTGGTTGTGGGCTTGAGAGACAATGTCTTTGTGGAGGGAGGCGGTGGGGAGGTAGACATGATCTTGGTAGGTGAGGATGCCATCTGAGTACTTCCAATTGGAGAGTCGAGAGTGAAAGGCAGGGGGAATGGTGCCTTTGAGACTTTGCAGGGCATTCTGAACAAGGGAGTTGTCACCAGCAGCTGAGGTGATTTTGTTGCGAAGCACAATGTCAAAGGCTCAGACAAAGAGGTTGGGGGGAAGCAGGGTAACTGCTTTGTTGTTCTTGGGCAGGGAGAACAGTTTGTCTGGTTGACGAGAGAGGGCATCAGGTCCAGCGAGGAGCTTGCTGGAAACATGGATCATTCGGAGGTCAAAGTCTGCAAGGTCGAGGAGCCAATGGGCTTGTCAATGATTGAGATTCTGGGGCGATCAGAAGTAAGTGAGGTTTTTATGGTCAGTGAAGACCTGGGTAGAAAAGGGGGAACCTCGAAGGTAGTGTTTCCATGCTTGCAACACACAGATCACTGTGAGGAGTTCACGATTGTAGATGTTGTAGTTTCGCTTGGCAGAGATGAGGGACTGGGAAAGATAGGAACAAGGGTGCCAGTTACCGTTTGAGTTAGTCTGGAGGAGAATGGCACCAGTGGCATTATGAGAGGCATCTGTGGCAATGACAAAGAGGGCCGAGAGATCTGGGAGACGGAGAACGGGTTTCAAGAGGAACAAGGCTTTCAGGGAGGCAAAGGCAGCTTGGCAGGCAGGGGTTCAGTCCCAAGGTTTATCCTTCTTGGTTAGGTCTATGAGGAGGCAAGTGATGTCAGAGTAGTGATCAATGAATCATTGATAGAAGTTGGCAAAGCCAAGGAAGGATCAGACATCTTTGACTTTGGAGGGTGCGGGCCAAGAAGCAATGCCATCCAGTTTGACTGGGTCCATGGCTAGGGTGCCTGGTTGGATGATCATCCCAAGGAATTCTATTTCCTTGGTGGTGAAGTTACACTTTTCAAGGTGAAGGTCAAGGTCGAGTTCCTTCATTCACTGAAGGACTCATTGAGTATGCTCAGTGTGTGAGGCATCGTCAGGGAAGAAGATAAGAAGGTCATCAATGTAGATAACCAGCCATCCCTCAGTGATCATGTCGCAGAAGGAATCGTTTATGAAGCATTGAAAGGTGGAGGGGGAGTTGTTCATTCCGAAGAACATGATGGTAGGTTCATATAGTCCTTTATGGATGATGAAGGTGCCCTTCCATTGGTCTCCTTCCTTGATGCGAACATTGTTGTAACCCCACCGGATGTTGAATTTGGTGAAAACCTTAGCTCCTTTGAGCTTGTCAACCAGATCAGAGATCAAAGGCAGGGGGTATGTGTCGCAAGGGGTATGGGAGTTTAGGTAGCAATAGTTCTGACAGGGATGGAGCTTTCCGTCCTTCTTTTTAACGAAGAAGAAAAAGGATGCTTGGAGGGATTTGGACAGTCGGATCTTTCCGCTTTGGAGGTTCTCTTTGAGAAAGGTCTCAGTGGCCTTCTGTTCATCAGGGGAGAGGGGGTAGAGTTTCCCTATCTTAGGGACAAAGGTTTCATTGAGATTGATGGCATGGTCATAGGGTCTGGGAGAGGGGAGACAAGAAGAGGCTTCTTCTGAGAAGACAGACTTGAATTTGGAGTACTCAGAGGGGAGAGAGACCTTTGGTTTAGATTTCTCAGCCTCCATGGCAAGGTTCGTGGCAGTGGTAAGGCGTGCTATATAATTGGAACCTTTGGGAATGAATCTGAAGCCACACTGCATGACTCGGTTTAGGATCCATTGTTTGGTCACTCTCCAGAGGAACTGGTCCTCAGTCTTGAACTCAAGGTAGTCATAGAGACTTTTGTCATGGACAGCATGGACATTGACGTGCCTAGGGAGTTTTGGAGGAGGGGAAGTGGGCTTTGGGGACTAAGAGTCATGTCACTGGAGATCCGCAGTGTGTAGATGGTACAAGTGAGTGGACATGTCAGAGTCTTCTGAGATGGAGAGAGTCTGTGCTTCCCAGTCAATGTCAGGGTTTGTGGCCTGCAGCCAGGGGAGTCCTAGAATAGCATTTTCATTCCCGCAATCCATGATGTGAAAAAGGACCTTCTGGGTGACTCCTTCGATATCAACAAAGAGGGAGGTAGAGAAGAGGATGTCACCTTTCTTATTGATGGATTGGTCGACATTCCGTACTCAGATGGGAGTATCCAGTCTGGTCCTGGAGAGTCTATGTTTTCGAATGAAAGCCCAGTCGATGCAGGAGATTTCTGCACTGCTGTCTACTAAAGCAGATGTTTCGACGGCTTGGAGTTTGTGCGAGGGTACAATGAGACGAATAGGAATCTTCATTGCTTTAGAGGACTTAGATATAAGTACAGGTGCACAAGTGGTAGAAATAGGAGAGCCTTGAATCGAACAAGATCTCCCTTTTAAAAACCCCAAGAGAAAGTAGTTTTTCCAATGACCTTCTCGTCATTAGAGTCATCCTCCATGTTGATCAGGGCAGGAATGTCCTTTTCTTCGGCTTTGGCGACCTTTTTGGTGAATCACTTGCAGGAGGAGGTAGCAGGGGCGGATGAGGCGAAGGCGGAGCAAGAGGTGGCATTATGGCCAGGTTTCCTGCAATGAAGACAGAGTCCTAGTTTGAAGCATTGCTCCCTTTCTTCAGGAGTGAGTTTGGCAATTTTTAACACATCTATGTCCATGGCATTGGGATCTTTTTCCTTAGAGTGGACGGTGGTCTGAGGGACAAAGAGGTGGGATTGACCGCATCCTCTATGGAGTTTGGCGGTCATGGCAGCACGATGTTGGTAGTCATTGAGCCTTTGCGCATTGGAGTACCAATCTGCAACGGTGGTGGGGACTTTCTCTATGAGATAAATTCATTCAGAGAAGGTGGGGGGAATGCCAGTTGTTACACTTGGTCTGAATAGGAATAAGTGTAGCCTCGAGAAGAAGGTCTTGGAGCGAGAGACACAGACAAAGGGTCTTGAGGAACGAGGGATCAAGACAACGAAGGTTCAGGGGAGCTAGGGAAGTCTTGAGGATCGAAGGGATCAAGACAACGAGGCTTCTTCAAGGGTTGAGGGATCGAAGACAAGGTTCTGAGAGCGACAAAGACAACCTATGAAGCTTGGATAGAGCTTAAGGGTTGAAGTGTCCTTTCAAGTGCAGGACGAGGTCACACAGAGTGTTCAAGGAACAAGGGATATATTCACCAAGACGTATCTAGGAGGATACTCGAGGAGGTCAAGGTTAGGGAGAAGTAAAGGCGATGGAGATCACTTATAAGTAACAAAAAGGAACAATAAGAGCTAAGGTGATTGGTTAATAGAATGGCGCCATAGAACTCTATGGAATGTGAGGGAATGTGTAGGTAATCCACAGTAAGGAACAATAGGAAGCTGTGGATGACTAAGTATACAAGGAAGTGATGATAAAGAGAAAAGAACATAGGAGACAGAGGGAAGGAAGAGAGAAAAAGAATGGGGGTCCGTAGGAATCGTAACACCAGTCAAGAAGAACTGATAGAGGGTAGCTTCTTCTTGGAGTCCAGAGATAGCAACCCTATTTTGGAATTGGGTGATGTAGAAGGCAAGGGAGGGAGAGAACGACCCATCATGTTTGGTTTCCATGCGGAAAGAAGAGAGCCAGGTGAGGGCGTTGGCAGCTGAGTTGGAGTGCTCAAAGGCCTTTTTGAACTCATCAAAGAAGTCACTCCAGATGCCTAGAGAGAGGGAGCCAGTGGAGAGCCTCTTTGAAGTAAAGGTATCAGCCTAGGAGTAGGCGGTACCCTTCTTCATCAAAGAGAGAGCAAA
>JBBPME010000690.1:0-10771 GCA_038090155.1 Rossbeevera pachydermis
CCCCAACCTCTCTGCCCCCTTCACCATTGCTACGGATGCTTCCAAATATGCAACTGGAGCTATCCTCCTTCAAACTGATTCAAACAGTGACTGGAACCCCTGCTCGTATCTCTCCCAGACATTCTCTGCAGCAGAACAAAACTATGATATCTACGATCACGAACTCCTCACCATCATCCATGCCCTCAAAATGTGGAGACACTATCTCCATGGTTCCCCTTTTCCAGTGCAGATCTTCACAGACCATAAAAACCTCACATACTTCTATCAGGCACAACACCTGAACCACCATCAAGCCCGCTGGCTCCTTGACCTCTCTGATTTCAATCTCAAAATCATACACGTTGCTAGCAAACTCCTTGCTGGTCCAGATGCCCTCTCCCATCGCCCCAACCTCTGCCCCAATGTTCCAGACAATGATGACACTGTCCTTCTCCCTGACTCCCTCTTCGTTCGGCTCATTGACTTCTCTCTGAACAGTCACATTGCCTCCTCCTTGAAAGACAATCCCCTCGTTTTGCAGGCCCTTCAAGCTTTGGACAGTCACATTCCTCCTGCATTTCGGTCATGTCTTGCTGACTGGCAATTTGAAGCTGGTGTCCTCACCTACAAAGGCCATGTTTACATTCCCCCAGATGACTCCCTTTACTGTTTCATCTTGGAACGATGTCATGATCACCTCACCGCTGGTCACCCCAGTTACTTAAAAACTCGTCAACTGGTTGCTGCTGAGTTCTGGTGGCCTGGCCTTGCACAATATGTTCGCAAGTACGTTGAAGGCTATGCTCTTTGCCAACAGAACAAGGCAAACACCCATCCTACTGTTCCTCCGCTCTCCCCGATTAAATCTTTGTGCTCCCACCCATTCCAACAGGTGTTACGATTCATATGAACCCCCGCTTCTTTTCTCCCTTCTTTTACTTCCATTCTCTATGCCTACCTTGTTACCTCCGCCTTCATGTAACACTTAGTCATCCACAGCTTCTTATTGTTCCTTACTGCGGATTACCTACTAGTTCCACCACATTCCATAGCATTCTATGGTACCACTTTTACCAACCAATCATAGTCATTCTTATTGTTCTTCCTTTTACTTATAAGCAGCTTGGTGTTGCTCTTAGTATCTTTAACCTTGACCTCCTCGAGTATCCCCTAGATACGTCTTGGAATATATCCCTTGCTTTCAAAACCTTCTGTGTGACCTCGTCCTGCACTTGAAAGGACGCTTCAACCTCTGAGCTCTTAACTTAGTTGCACAGGTTGTCTTTGTCGCTCTCAGCCCCTTGTCTTCGATCCCTCGACCCTCGAAGAACCTCGTTGTCTTGATCCCTCCGACCCTCAAGACTCCCTCAGTTCTTGCTCCTCGCTCCAAGACCTTCTTCTCGAGGCTACACCTGTTCCTACCCGGACCAAGTGTAACAACAGGTCTCTTGTGAGCTAATCACCAACCTCCCTGCATCCTCTGGATTTGACTCTCTCTTGGTCATGGTCAACCATGGACTTAGTAAGGGGGTAATTCTATGCCCCACAAAGAAAACCATCACCGCTGAAGGGATCACTTCCCTTTTCTTTCACAAAGTATACACTTGCTTTGGTCTTTATGACAAAATCATCTCTGACAGAGGCCCTCAATTCGCCTCCTCCTTTGCCCGAGAACTTGAACGCCTCTTGGGCTACGACCTGTCCTTATTCACCACATACCACCTGCAATCGGATGGAGAAATGGAATGCATGAACCAAGAAGTGGAAACTTATCTCCACATCTTCTGTGGAAGCAACCCCACCGCATGGTCTGATCTGATCTCCCACGCCAAATTTGCACACAATCACCGCCCCCACTCTGTCACCAGCAAATCTCCATTCTCTTTGATCCTCAGCTTTGAACCCCGTGCCCTTCCCTCAGTCATCTCTGACACTAATATCCCTGCTGTCAAAACCCACCTCAAAGACCTTGCCACTGCCCATGATGAAGCCCTTGCCTCCCATGAACTTGCTAGACAAGTCATGACCTCCTGATCCAACAGACACTTCGTCCCCTTCACCCTCGGAGATAAAGTTTGGCTTGAGGCCAGGAACCTCTGCCGCACCATGACTCATGCAAAGTTCACTTTCAAACAAGAAGGACCTTTTACAATCACCAAAGTCCTATCTCTGATCATGTACAAACTCCACCTCCCCAAAATGTGGAAGATCCATGACACATTCCACACTTCTCTTCTCACCCCTTACCACGAGAACCCCATCCATGGGAAAAACTTTCCTGCACCACCCTCGGAGCTTATAGAAGATGAAGAGGAATACGAAATAGAACGCATCCTGCGCCACCGCAGAACTCTGTCTTGCCACATGTTCCTGATCCAATGGAAAGGATACTCTGCCGAAGAAGACTCATGGATTGCTGAGTCGGAGTTGCAGCATGTGAAATCGCTCCTCTCCAGTTATAAAAACCTCCATCCTCTCGCTTTCCCTTTCTACTCAGTCTCACCATCACCATCTACCAAAACACCATGTCGCCCCAAATCTTCTTGAAACTCACTATTCACCATGGCCATCGAATTTACTCCTTCCACTGTCTCCTCTTCCTCGCCCTCCGTCTCTTTGTCTCCCTTAGATACTATGTCCTCCATCGCCCAGGCCGGCTGGGATAACCAGTCTGACTCTGACATTCTCACCCCCATCTCCCTCGCTACCACTCCATCTGCCCGCCTTCCAGAACCAGTCCTGTCAGTCAATGTTCCTCTCTACACCAACCATCTCAGGGATGACTTTCCTGACGACAAGTACATCCGCTCGCTTAACCATCTCATCACCAACTCGCACCTTGCCTCCTCCATCACAGCCTACCTGGATATAGGCTCCCCACTCTACTCATTGTATTGCACCTACCTCCAATGTGAATGCCTCACCCCTATCGCATCCCATGTAACCACGCAAGCGCATGTTGGATTCATCGGATCCCTGCTCTCAACCATTCAAAATGAACTCCATGGTGCCCTCTCTGTCGCCTTATATCAACTTGGCATGGGAGAATTCTTCCAGGACCTCAATTGATATCTCACTGAACTGCATCGTCAACAATGCATCCCATCCCCCCATACTCCATCCACATCATCATCTCCTTTAGGAACCGAAGAGATCAATGCTCTTGATCGAGCCGAAGCCCACTGGACTGGTAACAATGGTGACACTCCCATTCCCCATACCCATCCTCATTACCATGAAGCTGTTACACTTGGTCTGGGTAGGAACAAGTGTAGCCTTGAGAAGAAGGTCTTGAAGACAAGGAACAAGGGCTAGAGGAGTCTTGAGGATTGAAGGGATCAAGACGACAAAGTACTTTGAGGGTCGAGGGATCGAAGACAAGGTTCTGAGAGCAGCAGAGACAACCTATAAAGCTAAGTTAAGAGCTTAGAGGTTGAAGCGTTCTTTCAGGTGCAGGACGAGATCACACAGGGAGTTCAAGGAATAAAGGATATATTCCAAGACATATCTAGGAGGATACTCGAGGAGGTCAAGGTTAGAGAAAACTAAGAGCAATGAGAATCGCTTATAAGTAAGGAAAAGGAACAATAAGAAATAATGTGATTGATTAATGAAAATGGTGTCATAGAATGCTAAGAAAGGCAATGGAAGGTGTAGGTAATCTGCAGTAAGGAAAAAAAGAAGCTGTGGATGACTAAGTATACATGCAAGCGGTGAGGGACTTAGGAAAGAGAAGAACAAGGAAGGAACAAGAAATAAGGGGTCTGTATGAATCGTAACAGAAGCCTGCTATCATTGCCACCATCTTGGACACCTACATGCTGACTGCCCCAATGTCCCACCTGTCTATGTTGGCGACCTGGCCACCCTCAGACACACTGCCCATTAAGACGTCCTCTTGGCATTCCATCCCCAGCTTCCTCTCCAGTCTTCCCGTTCTTCGCAATCCAGTCACTCCTCCTGATGCTCTAACCATATGCATCCCATTCCACCTCCTCACCAACACCGTTCCCCATCTGTGGATGATACATTGGTTGACAACAACCCTTGGGATGACACAGCTTATGCCAACGTCACCGGTTCTCCTGGCCCCTCCTACGGAAACTTCTAGTCCTTTGCTGGTAGCTTGGATTTAGTAGGGGGGTAATGTTATGTTTCTTTGTTTCTTTTCTCTTTCTTCACTTGTTCTCACTACAGACTACCGAGTCTCTGCGTTTGAATCACGCTCTGACCATTTCTTTTCTTTGATGACTAATATACCCTTACTCATCTACCTTAGTCATCATTCCTTCATGACTCATCTGCACTCACCATGACTCATCCTGACTCATCTGCAGTCGCTATGACTCATCATGACTCATTTCATTTGTAACCATTACTCATCTGCAGTCATTCTGACTCATCTTCCATACTGCAGATTACTCATCATTCTTCCACCATGTTCCATGGTGTTCCATCTGCTTAGTCATCTTCATTTCCCATGTACTATATAAACCCTTCCATACCCTCTGTATTTCCTAAGCTAGATCTCCTCTATACTCCCTTGTACTTCTGCACTTGTGCAATCTAGCCCATTCTTTGACAACCCTTTGGTGGGAAGAACCTCTGGAAGTCCTCGTCCTACTTTTGAGTGAACACTCTCTTCATCCCTCGTCTTGTAATGCTTCACTTGATCGTGTTACATTCACCTCAACATTTGATCGAGCGATACCTGCGGCCTTCATCCTCGAAGGCACCCTTGTCCATCGTCTTGACACTTGATCAAGCCAATATCCTTGTCCTTGTCATCGTCTACCTAATGACTTCCTCAAACCCTTGACCCACAGAGGCTATGCTCGTTCCTACCCGGACCAAGCGTAACAGCTGGCCAGCAAGACATAGCTAAAGAAGCATCATCTAGGGCTGTGGCAGAGGGGTCTGCCTTACCCAACCCTGTGGAAAATGGCAAGGGCCATATGAGGGTCCTCCAAGACATGGACTTCGAACAAGCGAGGGTCTACTTTCGCGATTTTGAAGATTGCTAGGGAAAAGAGTAGAGACAGACATGTCGGATAGTGTACTGTCTTTATCTCAGAAAACACTAAAAAATTACATAGTTCTTCTTTCACGTCTTTTTTGAGGTCTCGATGCCAAGAAAGTGCTAGACTGTTTCTTTCTTCTTCTTTTATAGAATGTAATCTAGATAGTGATTGGAAAACCTTAGACAAAAAACCAAAAATATGTACTATAGATAGCGAAACCCCAGAGCTTGTATACAATATGAGAGAATTGGCCAAAATGGCCAAGGACAATAGCTATGAACCTAGAATATCTTCCATTTACAACACAGCTTCTTGATGTGGTAGCCTACCAGAAGTTACAACCAACACGGGGTCCCCAAAAGGGCTTGGTCTCCGGGAAGAGACACTTAATTCCATGTGTACAAATAAAGAAACAGTTCCCACTCTGAATCTGACAGAGCACCGAATGAGGACAATTCGTTCCACCAGGGAACTTCTCATAAAAATCAAAATAATCCAAAAATACACAAATCTCAAAGTCAATGCACTCTTAGACAGTGGTGCTACCGGAGTCTTCATCAATCTAGCCTGAGCTAGAAAAGAAAGGATTAATTTAATACTCTTGGAATATGTGGTACCAGTATACAATGCTGATGGAACCAAGAACTCTGTGTTGGCAATGACCAAAACTATACAGTTAAGGCACTAGGTCACCACACAATCACAATGACTCAAGAGGAGGGGACTATTTCAGGTCAGGGAATCAACCAGAACAGACTGGAGTGTCTGGCTGGTACTGGCATTGTTATAAACTACTTTACATGAGGCAGCCATGAGGCATACTTTAGGGCAGGTGCTATGTAAGCGATGACGTCTCGTGAGATAAACTACTATATATGTACTAAGTGTTCACATGCTTGTGGGAACGGTGGTCTAGAACTATAACATGAGGCTACCATGCCTTTAGCATGCACTAGCCATGAGGTATGATATCATAGTGGTCTAGACTCGAGTCACGTGACACGATGAGATCAAGTTGAGCGCTTGATTGATAAGATAAGATAGACACGCGCTTAGATAAGATAAGATAAGATAATTGGGCGCTAAAACTAGGTTGCAAAAGAGGGTTTGTAACACTCTGTAGGAGGCATTGCCTATCAAGCTGATCTATTAATCAACTATCAGGGTCACCGAGAATGCATCTGATGCAACATCACCAATCTCAGCAAAAGTAAAATAATCATAGGATATACATGGTTAAAAGCCCATAACCCTGAAATTGACTGGATCATGAAAGAAGTAGAACTTACTCGATGCCCCACCTCTTGCAAAAGTCTTTGCCAAGCTCAGCAAGCACTCGATGAAGAACATGAGCTAGCACATGCTCACCGAGTGTACGCTCTTACAACCACTCCTCCAGTTGAACCTGGAGATGCCTTCAAATTGGTCCCTGAGTGTTATCACGATTACTTGAATGTCTTCTCGAAGAAGTCCAGTGAATGCATGCCTGAAAGAAAACCTTGGGATCATGCAATTGAACTGAAGCCAGACTTCTGTTATGATTCATATGGACCCCTTATTTCTTTCTTCTTCCTTGCTCCTCTATTTCCAAGCCCCTCACCACTTTCATGTATACTTAGTCATCCACAGATTCCTATTGTTCCTTACTGTGGATTACCTACACCTTCCACCGCCTTCCATAGCATTCTATGGCACCACTTTTATTTAACCAATCACATTACTTCTTATTGTTCTCCTTTCTTACTTATAAGTGGTTCTCCATCACCTTTATCTTCTCTAACCTTGACCTCCTCGAGTATCCTCCTAGATACATCATGGAATATATCCTTTGCTCCTTGAACACTCTGTGTGACCTCGTCCTGCACTCGAAAGGACACTTTGACCTTTAAGCTCCATCCAAGCTTTAAAAGGTTGTTTTTGTTGCTCTCACTACCTAGTCTTTGATCCCTCAACCCTCGAAGAACCTTGTCATCTTGATCCCTTTGATCCTCAAGACTCCTTAGTCCTCTTAGTCCTTTGTCATCTTGATCCCTCATCTCTCAAGACCCCCTTGTCCTTGTCCCTTGCTCCAAGACCTTCTTCTCGAGGCTACACTCATTCCTACCAGGACCAAGTGTAACAACTTCAAACCCAAAAAGGGAAGAGTCATCCCAATGAGTGTCACAGAACAAGAAGAGGTCTCTGTGTTCTTAGATGACCAATTAAGCAAAGGATATATCCGTCTTTCAAAGTCACCCCAAATGTCACTGGTGTTCTTCATTCCCAAAAAGGATGGGAAAAAGCGGATGGTCATGGACTATTGATACCTCAATGAGGGTATGGTTAAAAATAACTACCCCCTCCTGCTTATATTGCAATTGGTTGACAAACTCAAAGGAGCTAGACTCTTTACTAAAATGGATCTCTGATGGGGTTACAATAATGTCAGAATCAAAGAAGGAGATGAGTGGAAAGCTGCCTTCATATGTCACAAAGGCACCTTTGAACCAGTGGTCATGTTCTTTGGCCAATGCAATTCTCCTGCCACATTCCAGCAAATGATGAATGAAATCTTTGTGGACATGGATGATGTGATTATTATCTATATTGATGACCTCATGATCGTTACAAAAACGGATGATCTGGATCACCACCAAAAACTAGTTTGAAAAGTGCTAGCACAACTCAGGAAACATGATCTATTTGTGAAACCAGAAAAATGTACCTTTCATGCAACAAGTGTTGACATGCTAGGCATGATCATATCTAGAGATGGGATCTCGATGGACTCCACCAAGCTTAGTGGTATTCAAGGTTGGCAAGCTCCGACCAATGTAAAAGGAGTCAGGAGCTTCTTAGGATTGGCAAACTTCTATTGCCGGTTCATAGAAAGATACAGTGAAATAGCTAGGCTATTGCATGACCTTACAAAGAAGGATCAACCATGGAATTGGGGCTCAGCTCAGCAAAAAGTGTTTGACATGCTCAAAAATAGATTCACTACCGCCCCAGTACTAGCATACCCAGATGATCAATCCACATATAGAGTTGAATGCAACGCCTCCAACTTCATGACTGGAGCAGTGCTGAGCACTCTAAAAGAAGACAAGTGGCACCCAGTGGCTTACATGTCGCATTCTATAACACCAGAGCAGCAAAACTACTCTATCACTGATAAAGAAATGCTAGCCATCATTCTCTCTCCTGAACAATGGCATCACCATCTGGAAGGTGCAAGGCACATCTTTGAAATCTGGACAGATCACCAAAATCTGCAATATTTTATGAAGTCCCAAGATCTAAATCACCAACAAATGAGATGGGCACAGTATTTGTCCCAATTTCATTTTAATTTAATCAATAAACCAGGAACATCCATGGAAAAAGCAGATGCACTCTCTAGATGAGAGGACCACAAAAAGGGAATGGAAAATGACAACAAAGAGACAACACTCATTGCACCAGAATGGGTGGTGAAAGCCATGGATGGTCCGGTGACCTCTACTGCATCTAATTCTAATCTCTTTGAGAAAATACAACATGCCCATCAAGAAATAAACTGTAGTCCTGATGGATGCACTAGAAAACTAGATCTCTGGATGTACAGAGATAAAATCTGGGTCCTGATGAAATATCGGCAGGATGTGCTAGCACAATTTCATGATCACCCCCTGTCTGGACACAAAGGGGCTGACAAAACCATTGAACTGGTTCAACACTACTACACTTGGCCAGCAATGCAATCTGAGATCATTGCTTATTGCAAGGCTTGCACACAATGTGCTTGAATGAAGCCAACTACTCAAGCAATGGCCAGACTTACCAAACCATTGCCTGTGCCTGAAGGTCCCTGGAAGGACATATCTGTCGACTATGTCACTGGTTTACCAGTTAGTCATGGTTTTGATGTGATCCTAGTGATCGTAGATCGCTTTTCAAAAGTGGTAACCTTTGTGCCTACCTATAAAATGATTATGTCTATCGGCACAGCAGAGCTCTACTGAGATTACGTCTGGAAACATCATGGATTACCTGATTCAATGGTATTGAATCGAGGACCCCAATTTTTGTCACAGGTGATGAAAGAGTTATGTCAGATGTTGTACATCAAACAAAAGATGTCTATTTTTTTTTTACGGCTTATCACCCACAGACAAATGGACAAACAGAGCACGTTAATAGAGAACTCCAATAGTATCTCTGCCTCTTTATAGCCACAAAACAAGATCAATGGGCAGAATGGCTAGCCATTGCCCAGTTCAACATCAATAATACCCAATCCTCGGCAACTGGCTTTGCCCCCTTTCATTTGACAAAGATGTTTGAGCCAAGATTAGGCTTTGAGCCCAGGGTTGCTAAAGCACCTGTGGCTACTACATTCACAACTTCTATGAAGTCAGCACTCACTCAGGCTAAGGCAGCTCTGGAGAAAACCAGAGAATGAATAAAGTCACAAGCAGACAAACATCGTCGAGCAGCCCCTGAATACAAGATTGGAGATTTTGTCTGGTTATCAACATCACACTTGGATCTGGGATCTGAACATCCATTTTCTAAATTATTGGAAAGATGGATTGGCCCCTATCAGATACTGGAGCAAAAAGGACCCAACATAGTAAAACTGCTGCTGCCAAAGTCCAATCACATGCATCCCATGGTAAATGTCTCCCATGTGAAACCTTACATGGAACCTTTGGAAGGCCAACCATCCTACAAATCTGGTTCATTGCAAGTTAACGATGAAGGAGTAGAAGAGTACGAAGTGGACTATATTGTCGACTTCCGTCCCATTGGAAAAGGATTCCGGTACCTTGTTCACTGGAAAGAATATGAGGAGGCTGACCATACTTGGGAGCCTGCTTCCACCCTGAAAAATGCACAGGATGCCATAAAAGAGTTCCACACATTCCATTCTAACACTCCTCGGAAGCTATGAATGATTTGTGAAGTTTTTGATTTGCTGTTCTCGCTGTACGAGAACCTGACAAATGGCTTGACTGATCCTTGGCCTGATTTGGAATCTCAGGCTTAAAAGGGGGGTAGTGTTGCAAATCTCACTTCACTCCCTCTTATCTTATCTCATCTTATCTTATCACAGCGCCAATCTAATCCATCACATCTTATCAGCGTGTCTATCTCTTTATCTTATCAATGCTGTCATGGTCTAGAACCTAACACATGTTTCACATAAGGCCTGCTTCTTTTCATTTCCACTCGGCTTCTCTTCCACTTGATTGTACAGCCTCTCTTCTTACCTTCTTTCTCTCACACTTGTGACAACAGTATATCCTTATATAGTGGATAGTGTCAGACACAGCTTGGTCTGTGCGCATGTACCTGTAGTATACAGTGACCTCAGAAACCCTCTCCATGTTTGCCTCAACTGTGATGTGTGGAGCACACTGCCAGGCACTGGGGGAATTTCGGTTGACTTTGGTGGAGTTATAAATAATACATACTCTCGGCTATGACATTGCCCCCAGGGCCATGTGATTTGGTTCACACACCATTGAGATAGATCCATTTTAAGACAACCATGTCATGGAAAGTGTTTCTGAGCTTTTGAAATGATGACTAGGATCATAGTCAAATCATTGATTCTTTGTTATTTTTTGTCAATACAAACAAATATATACATATAAATAGCATGTCTGAGTTTAAAATAGTTCACACACTTTTTATTTTCCAACTTCAATCATGGTTAAATCCCTCTCTCTCACTTAGCAAAGCACCATCCTTTCTTTGTTTGATGCTGGTCATTCTGGTGAAGCAATTGCCAAGCAAAATGG
>JBBPME010000691.1:0-10737 GCA_038090155.1 Rossbeevera pachydermis
TGTACTATGTTTGCCTTTACCAAAGCTAAGCGAGATTCCCACAGGTTATTGCAGGACACTTCATGCCCCAGTTTGGGGTTAAACATTGAAACGGTTTTTGGAGTCACTGTATGACTGTTATGAACTCCCCTAAACTGTGCATAGTCCTCGACCATAGTCATTGAATATAGTTATTGTTCATTGAATATTGCAGTGGCGCCCATATAAGCACACACCATAGTCATAGCTGCCCGCATCTAGCGCCCGCCATAGAACCATTGTATAGTTGTCCATCTTGCAAGGCATTGTCCTTAGACGCCCACATCAGATGCTCGCATAACCACCTGTCATAGCATTGACATAGATGCCCGCTATTAGCGCTCACATATCACATAGTCATGTGATTGCATTGCATTGGTCATTGGTTCTAGACCATGACATCATCATATAGCATTGGTCATTCTGATGACATAATAGCCCTCATTGATAGCACATGAATTGTACATGGTAGAGCACAAATGATATGCGTGTTGCCATATAGCTTGTTATAGGCATAGTGGATCTCAGAAGCCTATCTAGATAGCATCTCGATTGATTGCTAGATTGGATCTCGATGGAATCTCCTTGGATCTCGATTGCATCTTGATAGATCTATAGATTGCTGATGGATCGGATCTCTGCCACATAGTCACACAGCAGAATACCTCATGCTGCCACACCTCGTTGATACCGTGTGTGCACTGTCTATTGCATAGCATAGATAAGCATAGCCATAGATAGATTGGTTCTGATGATGGACACATATAGTATAGTATAGCCATAGCATAGCATAGTACAGCCACAGGCTGATAGTACAGTATATAGTGACCTGGGTTTCCATCAAGGATCCCTAGTCTTTTCTTATTCATTCTCCCTCCTAGTACTCCTAGGCCAGATGTCCCTCAATTGGCTCCTTCTATTGGCTTGCTCCTTCGCCCCTCTAGTCATACTCGCTCGCTGCATTCTCTAGTATTGTTATAGGCCACGATGGTGCCCTACCCTTGAACCGGTACTCGGTGTCCTCATCATTGATTGATATTGTTATAGGATTATACTATGGTTGACACGCCTCTTCATGAGTGCCTCCCATAAGTCAGGTGATACGTCACATGACATTGGACCTTATGTAATATTGGGTCACTATAGGCATTGCATAGACACTAGTTAGAACTAAGATAGATATCCCTACAACCGGTACTGGTATCTCTAGCTAGTATAGTATGTTTACTCTCCGTCTTGACACCCTAGTGGACTCGCCCTTTGGGCCTCCTCTTTGTACTTGATTGTTGGGGTATTTCATTGCCCTTATTGATTGTTTATTGCTTGTTTTCCCATTGTTCTAGTATTGTGATTGTGCGGCCAGGGCTATTGACATCGTTGTCGAGGCGTCGCCAACAATGACGCTATGGTCTGGATCTATGATGTCATGGAGCTAGAGTGATGACAAATACTATGCTATGATGTCATGGTCTAGAACCAATGACCAATGCTATGCAATCACATGACTATGTATGCAATAAGCGAGCGCTAAGAAGCAGGTGTCTATGTCAATGCTATGACGGGCAGTTAAGCGAGCATCTGATGTGGGCATCTAAGGACAAAGCCTTGCAAGACAGACAACTATTCAATGGTTCAATAGTGGGCGCTTAGGACAATAACGATGGTTTTGAGGGTTTTATAACACCATAATGGTTCCTCCACCAGAACGGAGAAAGACCCCAATGCTATGGACATTGATGCCATTCGCATTCCAAAGCTCATCCCCCAAGAGAAAAAGTGATGTATCGAGCACAAGCTCTGCTTTAGATGTCGTAAAGGTGGCCACTCAGCCACTACCTGCCCCACCTTTCCCTCCACCAAGCCCTTCGAAAAGAAAATTTGAAGAGTCAAAGAAGAAACCTCTACCTTGTCCCTCCAGGAAATCGAGGATGAAGAGGAACTCTCTGTTTCCCAAGTATCCCTTTCGAGTTTTTAAAGCAGAGGTCCTCCCTGACGCAGGTCCCCTCCATATCCCAAACCAATGTACTTGTAGCCGATAGACGAATGAAATCCATGCATATTCCCCTTCATCTTGTTGTCCCTACTCATGATCTTAAAGACATCAACACCTTCGCCCTCATTGAATCTGGAGCTGATGTCTCCTGCATCAATTGGCACTTTGTCAACAAACACAACCTCTCCAAGGAACACCTTCCCCAACCTATTCCAGTCCAAAACATCAACCAATCCACCAATAAGAACAGTGACATAAAATTCACCTGCTCCCTCTATGTTTGCATCACTGGTCTGCTCCAACAGATCAAGTTCTATGTCATGCATTGTGGCAAAGAGAACATCATTCTTGGACTCCCCTGGCTTAGGAAAACCAACCCAGTTATCAATTGGGAGAAGAGAACTGTCACCATCAAAACTTCCTGTGATGAAACAGACGAACTCAACACTCTCTATAATCAAGACCATCTTCAACATACTGCAAAACTCCGCCCCCCACCCCCTACAGCCAAAGCTATCTGTCACATTGACTCTGACCCTGTCCATGATGGACGACTCTATGACTACCTCGACAACTGGGCAGGTCATCATTTTCCCACCCAGGCTTGAACCCACTATTTGATCAATCGAGTGATCAAATGTGGACAACACTTCGCCCAGATACCTTCCACCATGGTCAAGTCATTCACCACTGCGACTAAGCTGGCCATTGAAGCAGACAAGGCCAAACCAAAGGTCACCCTCCCACCAGAATACTCAGCCTACTCCTTCATTTTCACTAAAGAATCGGCCGACCACCTCCCCCCATCTCAACCCTATGATCATGAGATCAACCTCAATGAATCTTTTACCCCAAAGATAGGGAAAGCCTACCCCTTGACCCCTGAAGAATGCCAGGCAACTGAGGCCTTCATCAAGGAGAACCTCAAGACAGGGAAAATCCGCCCCTCCAACTCCCCCCAAGCATTTCCCTTCTTCTTTGTCAAAAAGAAGAACAGAGGACTCCTACCTTGTCAAGACTACCGCTATGTCAACGAACACACCACCTACAATGCCTACCCTCTCCCTCTCATCTCTGACCTCATTGATAAGCTCAAAGGAGCCAACATCTTTACCAAGTTCGATGTTCAATGGGGTTATAACAATGTTAGAATCAAAGATGGCCACCAGTGGAAGGCAGCTTTCAACACCCACAAAGGTCTCTTCGAACCCACAGTCATGTTTTTTGGTCTCACCAACTCCCCTGCCACCTTCCAACACTTCATGAATGACTCGTTTCATGACCTCATCACTGAAGGATGGTTAGTCATCTATATGGACGACCTCCTGATCTTCTCCCCAGACAAAGCCACCCATGAGGAACGCACCAAACGAGTCCTTCAATGAATGATGGAGTTGGATCTCCATCTCAAGCTCGAAAAGTGTAACTTCGCCACCTCTGAAGTGGAATACTTAGAGATGATTGTTAAACCTGGACACCTTGCTATGGACCCCATAAAATTGGCTGGTATTGCAGACTGGCCCACCCCTTCTAAGCTCAGAGATGTTTGATCTTTCCTGGGCTTTGCAAACTTTTATCATTGCTTTATCCCTAACTACTCAAATGTTGCCCGCCCCCTCATCAACCTTACCAAGAAAACCCAACCTTGGCACTGGTCCCCCACTTTCCAGACTGCCTTCGACTCCTTGAAAGCAGCATTCCTTTCTAAACTGATCCTCTCCCTCCCAGACCTGTCCAAACCCTTCGCCATTGCCACTGATGCTTCCAAGCATGCAACTGAAGGGATTCTTCTTCAAACCAACACCAATGGCAACTGGAAACCCTGCTCCTACCTATCCCAGTCCTTCTCCTCTGCCGAGCGCAACTACAATATCTATGACAGGGAACTCCTTGCTGTCATCTGCACCCTGAAATCATGGCGACAATATCTCCATGGCTCCCCATTTCACATCCAGGTCTTTACTGACCACAAAAACCTCACCTACTTCCGCCAACTCCAGAAGTTGAATTGTCGACAGGCTCGCTGGCTCTTGGACATCACAGATTTCGACCTCAAACTCATCCATGTCCCTGGTAAACTCCTTGCAGCTCTGGATGCCCTTTCTCACTGCCCAGACCTCATCCCTGACTCTGACACTGACAATGACAATGTCACCCTACTTCCTCCTTCACTCTTTGTAAATCTCATCAACTCTGCCCTCTCCGACAAGATCACCCTCTCCTCCTCCTCCGACCCCCTAGTTCTAAACTCCCTTTGTGCTATTGAAGGTGACCTACCCTCCAAATTCTGCTCTTGTCTCTCCGACTGGCAGTTCGATGCTGGTATTCTCACCTACCAAGGATGAGTCTATGTCCCCAATGATCTTCAGCTCCATCAGTCCATTGTGGCTCGCTCCCATGATCATCTCTCTGCTGGGCACCCTGGATACCTCAAAACTCATCAACTAGTTGCTTCTGAGTTCTGGTGGCCTGGCTTAGCCCACTTTGTCTGAAAATATGTTGAAGGCTGTGCTACCTGCCAGCAAAACAAGGTCAACACCCACCCCACTGCCCCTCCACTCAACCCCATTGCCTCTTCCTGCTCTCGCCCCTTCCAACAGATCTCCTGTGACCTGATTACAGACCTCCCTCTCTCTGATGGCTTCAATTCTCTATTGGTCGTGGTCGACCATGGTCTTACTAAGGGGGTAATTCTTTGCCCTACCAAGAAAACAGTCACTGCGGAAGGAATAGCCAATCTTTTCTTCCACAAAGTCTACACCCGGTTCGGTCTCTATAATAAAATCATCTCTGATTGTGGCCCACAGTTCATCTCAGCCTTCGCCAAAGAGCTTGCAAGACTCACTGGATACACCCTCTTCCTGTCCACTGCTTACCACCCTCAAACCGATGGGGAAACCGAGAGGGTTAACCAGGAAGTAGAGACGTTCCTCTGCATTTACTGCCATGACAACCCCACCGGATGGGCAGAACATATCTCCCATGCTGAATTCGCCCATAATCACCACCCCCATTCCGTCACAGGGAAGTCTCCATTCTTTTTCATGATGGGTTATGAACCCCACTTCTTCCCATTGGTAATCTCCGAGTCCAACATCCCTGCAGTCGAAGCAAGACTTCAGAAGCTCTCCGCTGCTCGAGACAAAGCCCTAGCTGCCCATGAACTGGCTCGTCAAGTAATGAAGGCTTGATCCACCAAGACCTTCAAGCTGTTCTCAAAAGGAGACAAAGTCTGGCTGGAAGCCAGAAACCTTCGATGCTCCTTAGCATCCCCAAAACTCGGCACTAAGCAAGAAGGACCCTTCACTATCACCAATGTTCTATCCCCAATCACCTACAAACTCTGCCTCCCCAAAACTTGGCATATCCATAATGTGTTCCATGCCTTCCTTCTATCTCCCTACCACGAAAACCTCATCTATGGCCCCAACTTCCCATCACCCCCCAGACCTTGTAGAAGGCAAAGAAGAGTATGAAATCAAGAAAATAGTATGACACAAGGGGCTGCCTGTTACACTTGGTCCAGGTAGGAACGAGTGTAGCCTTGAGAAGAAGGTCTTGGAATGAGGGATGGAAACAAAGAGTTTTGAGAGGCGAGAGATCAAGACGATGAAGGACTAAGGAGACTAAGGAAGTCTTGAGAATCAAAGGGATCAAGATGACAAGGTTCTTCGAGGGTTGAGGGATCGAAGACTAAGGTCTGAGAGCGACAAAGACAACCTTTGTAAAGCCTGAGTAGAGCTTACAGGTTGAAGTGTCCTTTCAAGTGCAGGACAAGGTCACACAGAGTTCTCAGGGGACAAAAGATATATTCCAAGACATATCTAGGGGATACTCGAGGAGGTCAAGGTTAGAGAAAAATAAAGTTGATGGGGAATCGCTTATAAGTAGGAAAAAGGGAACAATAAGAACTAAGATGATTGATTAATAGAATGGCACCATAGAACTCTATGGAATATGAGTGAAAGGTGTAGGTAATCTGCAGTAAGGAACAGTAAGAAGCTGTGGATGACTAAGTGTACATAGAAGTGACAATAGAAAGAGAAGAACATAGGAGACAAAGGGAAGATAGGGAAAAGAAAAGAATGGGGGTCCACATGAATCATAACACCGCCACAGAAACACCACTTCCTGATCTGATGAAAGGGTTACTCAGCCAAAGAAGACTCTTGGGTACCTGATAAGGAACTCAAACACGCCAAAACAGTCTTGGACGCTTACAAGAAGGCCCACCCCTCCGTCTTTCCTTCAAGCAACAAAGTACCCACTCATCGCTAACATCCCCTTTGAAACTATGGACTCCTCTATCTTTGGCTCCCCTCCCAGCTCTCCTGTGGACCTCCCCTTTGCCCATCACCTCCTCTCCTTCTCTGAGAAAGGAAATCTCGACCTCATCGACTCCCAGCTCCATAACCCCCATCTGGCCCCCACATTAGAACTTCTCATCGATACAGACTCCCTCCTCCATCTTGCCAGGCAAGCCTTCATGCAAAACCTCTGCCTTTCCATCACTGCAGACCACATCCCCCCCTCCTTCCTGAGGCCTGATGACCCCTTCGTCCATCTCTTCATCTCTATCCTTAAGGAAGCCGCCAAAACCCAAGCTCTCGCCTTCCTACCCCTCTTGGACCAGCTGAGCATGGTTGATGCACTCCTCCATGCTGACAACATCCTTCGCCAACCTTGTCGCTCCCTCCTCGATAGACTTGCCAACACTTTGATCCCAGATGTCCCCACTACCCCCTTTGCCAGTTCATCCCCTTTAGATCCCGAAGAAGAACAGGTACTCACTTGAGTAGAGGCAGACTTTGCCCAAGCAGAACGACAGGAAGTCCTAGATGGCAATGAGGTAGTCCTCACTCGCAACCATCCTGACTACCCTTCAGTATGCTATGTGTGCCATCGCCAAGGCCACAAAAGAGTCAACTGTGAATACTACCAATGCCCCATCTACTTAGTCTCTGCTCCTGGTCATCCACAAGCTTGCTGCCCTGTTGCAAGACCTCTCTCTATTCCTCCTCCTCATTCCCACCGTCACACTCGCCACCCTCGAGCCATCTCATCTGCCTCCTCTTCCCAACAGTCCTACCACCACCCCCCCTCTTGAGTTCCTTCCCCAGTCCAAGAAGAATTCCGTTGGTGGGACCATATTACCGAAGGAAACCAGGAGTGGGAAACCAAACATGCTGAGACCTGGGGCCTCGATGATGACAAACCTTTCAAATATGACGATGTCGCCATTAGCAATATGACTGGGTCACCAAGGATGTAGAAATGTCAGTGACTTTTCATCTACTAAGGGGGTAATGTTACGATTCGTACAAATCCCTCCTCTTTTTCTTCCCTTTCCTCTATGTCCTTCTTTCTGTCATCGCTTTCATGTACACTTAGCCATCCACAGCTTCTTATTGTTCATGCTGCAGATTATCTACACACTCCATAGTCTTCCATCACATTCTATGACACCACTTTCATCGACCAATCATAGCTGGTCTTATTGTTCCTTTTTCCTATTTATAAGCGACCCCACATCGCCTCTAGTTTTCTTTAACCTTGACCTCCTTGAGTATCCTCCTAGATACATCTTGGAATATATCCCTTGCTCTTTGAACTCTCTGCGTGACCTTGTCCTGCACTTGAAAGGACACTTCAGCCTTTAAGCTCTACCCAAGCTTTACAAAGGTTGTCTTTGTCACTCTCAGACCTAAGTCTTTGATCCCTTGGCCCTCGAAGAACCTTGTCATCTTGATCCCTTCGATCCTCAAGACTTTCTCAGTCCCCTTAGTCCTTTGTCATCTTGATCCCTCGTCTCTCAAGACTCTTTGCCTTCATCTCGTGTTCCAAAGACCTTCTTCTCAAGGCTATACTTGTTCCTACCTGGACCAAGTGTAACAGTATTCCCCTCGCGCTCACCTGCCATATCTACTCTATGGATACAGTACCAAAGACCATCAATGAATGGTATCAATGTGCTACCTAGTACCAGACCCAATGGGATACTGCCAATCTTGTCATCTCCTGCTCCCACAACCCCACCTCCTTCTCCCACTCCTCTACTCCTGCTTGTGACCCGAACACTATGGACGTAGACACCATCAAAGTTGAAAAGCTCACCCCAGAAGAACGCAAGCATTGCATTGAGAAGAATCTCTGCTTCCACTGCCACAAACCTGGGCACACCTCCTCCTCCTGCCCCAACTTTGCGTTCCAACCTTCCAAGAAAAAGGTTCAGTGTGTTGAGGAACAGCTTCTCAAGCTGGAGGAGATAGAGGACAATGATGACGATGAAGAAACCATTGGGAGAGTTTGCTTCTCCACCAAGAAGGATTTTTGAAGCAGGGACCTTGTTCAACACAAGGATCCCCTAGAGTTACATGTGCCCCTGTAGTTATATCTCAGTCTGCCAAATCTATGTGCATTCCCCTGCAGCTGATCATACCTTCACACACTATGAAAGTCATTGACACTCATGCCCTCATTGACAGTGGTGCAGACATCTCCTGCATCAACTGGATGTTTGTGTGAAAACACCGCCTCTCCACAGAAAAACTTGATACCCCCATCCTGGTTCAAAATGTCGACCAGTCCTCGAACAAGAATGGCGAAATCCGCTACTCTTGTACCCTCTATGCCAACATCGAGGGGATCTCTCAAAAGGTCCTCTTCTATGTCATATCCTGCAGCAAGGAGAATCTTATCCTTGGCCTCCCATGGCTTCATGCAACCAATCCCTCCATCGACTGGAAAACCCAGACCCTCACCATTGATGAGTCCAGCGATCAATCTAAGGATCTGTACTCTGCCTACATAGCAGACTCTCACTGTCATGATTCTGGGTTCCGCCCCCCATCCACCACTCCATTCAAACCCCCTCGAGATACCCAGGAATGACTCCACTCCTACCTGGACTTTGACAATCCAAAAGCCTATTTACTTAGGGCTAAGGAAAATCGAACCATCAACCGCATTATCCACGGTGTCTGTTGCTTCGCTCCCTTAGGATCCCCTGTCTGTGCTAAGCTTACCTCCGCAACAGAGCTAGCAATGGCTGCCGAGAAGGCAGAACCAACCCCTGTCCTCCCCCCGAATACTCGAAATTCGCCTTGGTCTTCTCTGAAGACACCTCCGACCATGTTCCCCCCTTGTGACCCTATGACCATGAGATTAACCTCAATGAATCCTTTGTTCCAAAAATCGGGAAACTCTACCCCCTGTCCCCTGAGGAATGAAAAGCCACCGATGACTTCCTCGAGGAAAACCTGCATTCAGGGAAAATTTGTCCCTCAAACTCTCTGCAAGCATCCCCATTCTTCTTTGTAAAAAAGAAGGATGGCAAACTCCACCCCTTCCAAGATTATCGCTATGTTAACGAACATACCATTCATGATGCATATCCCCTCCCTGTTACGTTTCGTTATTTCATTCTCCTTTTCTTTCACTTGTTCTCACTACAGACTACCAAGTCACTGCATTCGAACCACACTCTGACCATTTCTTTTCTTCTATGATAACTAGATACCCATGACTCATCACTTATCTACCTTAGTCATCATTTCCTCCACATGACTCAGCATAACTCATTCTCAGTCAGCATGACTCATCATGACTCACTTTATTTGTAACCATTACTCATCTGCAGTCATTCTGACTCATCTTCCATACCACGGATTACTCATCATCCTTCCACCATGTTCCATGGTATTCCATCTGCTTAGTCATCCCCATTTCCCTTGTACTATATAAACCCCTCCATACCTTCCATATTCCCTAAGCTAGATCTCCTCTGTACTCCCTTGTACTTTGGTACTCCTTGCAATCTAGCCCATTCCTTGACAACCCTTCAGTGGGAAGAACCTCTGGAAGTCCTTGTCCTACTTTTGAGTGGACGCTCTTCATCTCTCAACTCATAATGCTTCGCTTGATTGTGTTACCTTCGTCTTGACATTCGATCAAGCGATACCTGCGGTTGTCCTCACCAGACAATAACCTTGTCCTTCGTCCCAACCCTTGATTGTGATGAATCCTTGTCTCTGAGCTGTCTCTTCTGACAGTACCTTCAATCCCCTTTGTTTCACAGAGGCTACGCTTGTTTCTACCCAGACCAAGTGTAACACTCCCTTTGATCTCTGACCTTGTTGATAAACTTAAAGACGCCAAGGTCTTCACCAAGTTTGATGTCTGTTGGGGCTACAACAATGTCTGCATCAAAGACAGACACCAATGGAAAGCCGCTTTCATCACCCATAAAGGCCTCTATGAACCGACTGTTATGTTTTTTGGTCTGTGCAACTCCTCTGCCACATTCCAAAGGTCCATGAACAACTCATTCCGAGACATAATCACTGAAGGGTGGCTCATCATCTACATGGATGATCTCCTGATCTTCTCCCCCGATGACGCCACCCACACCAAGCACACCAAGCGTGTCCTTCAACGAATGCAAGAACTTGACCTCCACCTCCAACTCTCCAAGTGTAACTTTGCAACCAAAGAAGTCAAATATCTCAGCATGATCATTCAACCAGGACAAAGGGCCATGGATCCTGTCAAGCTAGATGGAATCACCTCCTGGCCCACCCCCACTAAAGTTAAGGAAGTATGTGTTGGAGATCACGCAGATAGTAAACGGTGTGCGGTAGTACAGCCACGGTATTACATAATCATAGCTAGTTCAAACCTTCGTAGTGTAGCCTTTACTCTAGTGACTCCTACTAGAGTTTTCTACA
>JBBPME010000692.1:0-10716 GCA_038090155.1 Rossbeevera pachydermis
CCCAGAACAAAATTATGTCAGTTTATGAGGCCCTGTTACTCTCATTTGTTGCTACCGGTAGTATGCTTGGCGGGAGGTGGGCTACTAATACTTAATGATGTGTGAGCAGCTCCGTGCTTAGAGTGGACTCGGAAGTAAAACCGCCAGGAGCTCGAGAATAATGAGTTGTTCGGTAGTCGTGGTGAACTAGCTGACTTGGCCTTCCTCACGGCGCAAGACTTGATAATGGAGTGAAAACCACGCATCAATTACTACACCATGAATCATAGCTGCATAATTGACTGGCAGTATTGGGTCATCTGTGTTGTGGACCCCACTCTGGACTGTTCTCATGTGATGCGCTTCGATGCGCTTCTCCCACCTTGGCGCCCCTATGCGGGCATACACGCGCCCAACTCGGCAATCTCTCCGTACCCGTTGCCCCCTAACGGCTCTCTGGTATATAGGTGGCGCCTCCCTCTCTCCTGCTGGCTCAGTTGACCACTGTGAGGGGTGCGCGCACCTACCTCACACCGAGGCGCGGCCGCAACGGGCTGACATGCATGATCGTTCTATCATATGTCTTCTTTATCACATTCCCCCGTTTCCTTGCTTACATGTCCATTTGACCTATTCCACTCGTTCATGTAGTTACAAGACATGCTTCCCGAATCCGAGACTTTTTGGCAAGTCACTTTCTCGACTTGTTAGCACTGACACTGCCGATTACCTCGCATTCGACCCCCAGAGGCCCCTGCGACCTCACATTTTTTGACTTTTGCTACACCCCACTTGAATCTGGAACCTTCGACACCGTCCCCGACGCCCCTCCCGGACAGACAAAGGCTTAGAAATATATATATTTACTCAACTTATCTCATCTCTCTCTTGTCTTAAAACAACAAAACCCAAGGCAACTGATCACCACCAACAGACCAAAAACATTCAAAAATCCTCAAAAGCTTTGCTAAGTTACATCATTTCTTTCCCCTAACAACTTCACTCTATTCTTTTAATTCCCGGGACTACTAATCGCAATTGACGACACCATGGTTATTACTAGGAGCAAGAGTGACGATGCCGCCCCGCCCGATTGCACGACTCCAACTAGCGGAAAAGCGCCAACGGCCACCAAGCCCAGCAAGAGCAAGGGTGCGAAAATGGTGAAGGCCATCAACTTGGACAGAGGGGCCAAGGACGAGAAATGGAGAGGACATTCTGGCATGCCCGGTGAGTTCTCGCCAAAACCCAACCCCACGATGCGGGGTAACAACAACCTGCCGACTGATGAGCAGGAGGAACATCGAGTTGGCGATGAGCTCGAGAGCATCATGGGCAAGAGCTTCGTGCAAGGCGATTCCACCGAGCCGTGCCCCCCACATGAGCGCATTGCTTCGCAAGAAGCGTGCCCATCGGTGCGCATTGTCCCGGAAAGGGCGTGCCCGTCGCCCGCCTTTGCGGATAAAACCCCTACAGAACACCCCAACTAGTCTGAAATACGACCCAGCTCCGCCAAACACTTGTTCACACCCACGGTATATGAGGAAGAATCAACTACAGGGCATATAGGATCAGCCGCGTCAACCACACCGTTTCAGACGCCTCGTCACACAACATGGAGAACGGAAAAGGAGACACACAGGGCGCTCGATAGCCCCTTGTACCTCCCCAGTACATTCAATACAGAACATACATACATGTCTGAAAAAGACCTTAATCATGCAGAGAAAGAAACAGAAAACCGGTCAGACGAGACACTCAGACAGGCGAGTATGTCCAAACACAGCCGAGGGAAACAGCAGGGTGCAGAGGACATGGCATTCCTACAGGCCCTGATTGAGGACGAAAAGCGACGCAAGAACCTGCGAGCGGTGCTGCCAGATATGAAATACAATGATAAGACCCTGTTAACCGAGATACGCAAGGGACTCAAATCCAGTGGCGAAGAATTTGAACTGTCGGAATGGGACCACAGTCTAGAGGAAGAATTTCAGCTAACTGAACCAATTGCAATACAGATTACAATCTCGCTAAGCACGCAGAAAGAATCCCCAGAGGCTGGGCCATCATACTTTGACAAAGGCAAATGGACACATGATGAAGAATTCGAAGCGCAGCAGGAATACAAGCGTGAACAAAAGGAAGCATTGGAGCGCGAAGCAGCCGAAAAGCACGAGCGACAGGCAGATGACACTGTGAAAAGTAACCCAGGTAAAATCACCTGGGTTTACCTAAGTCTCCGAGGTAAATTTATGAGACAGGTACCCCACCAATGTAAATCCGACACTTAAAATTTACCTGACACCTAAACCAAGGCGATGGAAAAAAAAAACCTGATGTATATAGACGATAATTTTAAGTACGGTCAACAGGGTAAAAGAACAATCAATTGTCTTCATCTCTGGAGCGATGCTCTTCTACCCAAAAGTCTATGCGTGGTGCTCCTGCACTGCATCGGTCAGACCTCTGAAGAATAACTACAGTAATATTGGCGCATATATGCTATATACAAAGTGCTTCCCGACTCACTTGCCTGCGTGGTTGCCCGCTAGTGCCTGTTCATCCGCCTCTCATGCTGGCCCGCCGTGCTGCCATTCAACAGTGAAGGCGGGGACAAACAACATATATCGGATACTTTGTGACAGAAGCGACGTCAGCACGAGGACAATGGCTGTACGCACTTGTAATCAAGCTATCTGGGTCGTTTGGGTCGCCCCGGAGATGCAAGGATTGATGAACCTCCTGGAAAACCAGCTTTGCGCTCGGTGAGTGTAAGCACCAAGAAAGGGAAAGGGAAAGGGAAAGGGGGGATGGCAAAAAGCCTTGCGTAGAGCCAAAGATGGTACGTCGGTGATCTACACTGAGCAATTACTCAATACACGTACACCTCCCTCGTCGCTTGCCTACTCCCAAGCCGGCGGCCTTTGCAACTCGCATGCGCCATGTGATCAACTCGAAGGCTGGATTACAACTTGAACTATAGTGTACATGAGTGTGGGTTTTATGCTAGTTGTAGCCGATTCGCAGTTGAGCCACATGAGTGATATAATAGAAATTAACCGTTCCTATCTATTAAATTTAAGTACACTGGCAGGTAAATTGGCATGAAAACAAAGGATTCGGACCCCTAAATTATAGGTGGTTTTTGGGCTATAGGGTGACACGCAAAATACCTATTGCCCCTGGTACTTTTACCTTGAACGCCCCGGTAAATTTTACCCCTCCTAGTCACATATGTTTTACCTGGGTCACTGTTCACAGTGATGAACAGAAACCAGCTGAAGGGTGTGACAGGACCAAGAGAAAACCGGCGTAAAGACAAAGTTCCCATCCCAGTACCAAGGCCAAGAGGACTTCGACGAGTTCGAGTTATGGAACTACGAGATAGACCAGTGGCTTGTTGATAAAGGCTACAAGGGACAAGATGCCGTACAACGAATTGGAGGATTCCGACATGACAAAGCTGGCAAATAGTACACGGATTTTATAGCACCAGACCCCAGCACGTATAATGTAGAAAAGCTAAAAATTGAGTTATTCAACTATTGCTTCCCGCCGGACTTGAAAAGCAAGCTGCGCCGTGAGTTCAAATATGCGCGACAGGGCAATAAAAGATCCACCGATTTCCTATGTGAGCTTAAACGCTGTTCACAGTGCCTCTGTAGTAACCTATTCGAAATGAGTTAATTTCAGCTCTCGAACGGTGTCTTGCATAGCTGAAAATAATCAGAATTGAGCCGGCATGTGCAATTTCTATTGGCTGAATCCACTTGAGAATTTCCCGAAAGTGAATTGGTGTACAATCAGACTGAAACACATCCGGTCCGATCACCCAGGATCCGCATGATGGCTGGTTTTTCAACCATACGCGTCGTTTCAATCAATGTATTCACTGTGTACATGCATAGGAGCCCTCAGTATTGATGGAATCCATCATGCATGTGTCCGGATGACCAGATATGTCCCGACACCCCATTAATATGCCAGGCTCCTGGACATCAGGCTCCCAGTATCCAGTTGTCTGCGTCAAGTTCTCCGTGCTGATGCGACATATCCTTGTCGCACTGATTTTTGTGCGGGAGTAACACCTTTACATATGTAACACTATGCTCAATGATGTGACATGTCCATCCATCAGTACATGTCTGGGTCTTAAATATATTTGCTAATCAGCCACTGACTCTGTTAGAGCATAGCCTTGTACATGCTAATGCAACATTTCTGGGTCGCACCAACGTGCTAGGCATGTATTAGGATATTTCCTGTGTATGTTCTCATGGACTTTGCACACCTGAGTTTATAGCTCATTGCATTGATGTGGGGAGCTCTTGATGCACAGAGGCTCTCCGCATCGACGGAATCAGTTGTGCGTGTGCCTGGATGAATCCATCACACATTTAAGTCATCGGGACATTAACTGGTACCATCGCTGCAGTAGTCAAAGCTCCCTGCACCTCGAATTCTTATGACCTAAACACAAGACATTTATTGTACCCTCATTCAATAACTGAATATAAAGCTGGATGTGCCTCATTGAGGCATACATCTTAGTTAATAGGATCAGTCTGATGTGCAGAAGGACACATAGTTTTATGCACTAAGACACAATGTATGAAGCGCACATGGTATAGAGAGCTATACATCAAATTCTTCGGATTTCGTCTCGGAAATTTAGAACTTAGAATTCATATTGGAAGAGAAATTCAATACCCGCGAGCCCATTTTCCAGCGTCGAACGGCTGATCCGCCCACTTCACGGCATCAAACGGTTTCTCGATGACGAGGGACATCGGCTTGTGTGAAAGAGTTCGAGCATTAGCAGAGTGTGCGTTTCGAGTCAAACTACTTACATGCGCAGCTGGGCCATCGTCAGGGACGCGCCTCAACACCTCACATGGCTTCGGTGCTGGTGGGGCGGCTGTATGCGCCCCTCCCTGGGGCCAGCCACCGTCATGATAAGACTATTGAGTGACTAAAGTGACATGAAAGAATGACTTCTGAGCCCGTGTGTTAGAAATCGATGTTGGCAGACAGTGACATACCGTCTGCACCACAAAGGTGTGGTCGATGGAACCGCAAAGACCAGCCGGCCCATCGGCAGGAGAGCCTGGGTGAACGTCCGAAACATAGGTTGCGAAGTCGGAATGATTGTTCATCGTAAAATAACTGAAGGTGTCGGTGAACGTGTGTGTCAGCGAAGGTACACCCAAGTGAACGCAGATCGTTGAGTTCAAGCGATAAAACCTTTGACCAGGTATACAAAGCCGTTAGAAAAACTTACGTTTCGATGATTGCACGACACACGTTTATTGTCAGAACGGTTGAGGCGTAACACGGGATATATAGCGTGTACCGTCGACCTTGCGATGAGAGAACTAAAGTATGACCTAAGTCGGCCGCGCTATCTGAGGAGTTAGACAGAGGTGGGGTCGGCCTCTGTCTGTCTTTCACATCGTCGAATAGAACACGAGACGGCAATGAGGGGAAGGGACTTATAACCCAATTAACATTTGCATTTTAAGTTGAAGAGCATCAAATAATCCAGTGGTGACTCCGAGGCCATCAACACACTGCTATCAGCGCGGAGAGAACGACCCACAAGTTGCAATAATTTTCAGCCCTGCCATAGATCGTCCTGGCATTAATTACGTAATCCGAAGATGTCTCACCCCATTGTGTCTACTCGCGCCGAATCAAAAGCTCAGCAGTGACTCATACCTTGACGGCGCATTCTTGATTGCTCTAATTGCTCGATTCGTGAGTAGCTATGTGTACAAGCGGTTTGCATATATCTCCTGTTCATTTGAAGATCACGCTGCTTGTACCGATTCTGTAGCACTGTAGGGTACTTTATGGATTTTACTGGAAATTAATACATTCTTTGGTCTATCTTTCAGGACTGACTGTACAAAATGAATAGTAAAGACAGCATATACACTGCTACTCGTGGGTGTGTCATATGGCCATGTATGGCCGCGAAAAGATTCAAAAGGGCGATATAAACCATCCCTGGCGTGCTTTTGCACTGGGGAAGAGGCCAGATCCACGAGGACCAACTAACACGCTGGGCAGAAAAGACTCGACGTGCAGACGCACTTTCAACGCTCAAGTCTATGAATTAATAAGCTGAACGTAGTCCGTTGTTTTATATGATATGTATTCAACAGAGGAACCTAATGTGTTGCTCGCTCAAAACACCTTTTTTGTTACCCCAGGGGGCGTAAGCTTTCCCCTTGGTTGCAAGCTTGGCTTCGGTGTCTACTGCATCGTTCTCTCATTTTTTCGAGTGCCCGAGACACCACTGGAGCACCACATGTGTGCCCCCTTCTTTACTACATGCTTTTTTCAACACCCTTTTTGTGACTGTGAGGATGGACTTCAGGCCGCCAACTGGTTGGCCATTACAGCGCTTTTCAAAATTTCATGCACTTGGCGCTTGCGGGCGAAATAAATAAATATGCGCATGCTTTTTGAAACAGCGATTCCACAACCAAAGCACATCGAATTGAGACGAGGGAAGGTGCGATAGAAACCTTTCAAGATTCCAGAGAGCATGGTAAAAAAAAATTATCAGCTCAAACACCTGATGAAACATTTAACACTGTATCTATCGTAATCACTGCAGCTCGTGAAGAGTAAAGCATTACCATTAGGTACCTAGGTAAATATGTGTGTAAATATATCTAATTATCATACATGCGAGATCTGGTATCCGTTGTTCCATCCAGTAACAAGAACAGGGGCATTAGTCACGAACAGACTCTGTAAAGTACCTCCGAAGCAAAACTAGCTCGTTTCTCATTACCAGATACACAAGATTGTGTGGGTATATTATTTAGTTATATAGCTACATATTATATTACTAGACCAAGGTTATAGTGATCATGGTGACACAAGGTTAAATGCTGCAACATGTGTTTGAACTGATACTTTTTTTTTTTACCATGCCCTCCGGAAGCTCGAGGGGTTTCCATCAGATGTACCATGCGCGTGAGGTTATCAATCGTTACTGTTAGCATGTCAAATGATCCGTAGCGTGTAGTGGACTCAGGTAGCGGTCTTACAAAGTCTACACCGATTGACCACCACAGGTATGATGGTACTGGCATCAGGTGTAGTAGGCCCTGCGGGCTTTGTGTTTTTGCCTTGTTTACTGCACAGATGTGACAAGAATTGCAGTAGTCCGTTACGTCTTTTATCATTGAGGGCCATCAGACTTGTGTGCGCAGCCATTGTGCTGTCTTACGGACACCTAAATGTGCTAATATCGAGTGTGCGTGTGTAATAAGTATCTCTCGCACTTTTCGATCACCTTCTTTGGTATCGGGTACACAGAGTACTCGTAGGCCGTCCTTCCGCATGTACAGGATTTCGTTTTCCTTCTCGAAGTTGCGGTATCTCTCTAGTTCCTCTGCTACTTATCTAAAGAATGTGTCGTCCTTGTACTTGTTGGCTATACTTTCTAGGACATTGAACTCGGTTACGCATTTTGTCAGCGTTGTCTCTTGTGATGTTTCTCTCATTTCTGTCGTGTCGCTTGAATTCTGTGTCGCTTTTCTCTCCTTGCTCGGCCAGCCCCTGCGTTTCCGTTGCTGCTGGCTCTTTAATCGGCTTTTTGCTTTGCCGCTTTGGTTTCTGCATTGTCTTGTTCTGGTATTTTTCTACTGGCTTGCATGAACGTCTACTACGCCTGGGCTATTGCTGCTTTGGGTCTGCCCTTGCATCCTGATCAGCCTTGACCTCGTCTCCTACATACAGTGGGGTTGTTTTTTTCTTCCATTACCGCTCGGTCGAGCCTTGTTGCTCCTACTAGTATGTGTGGCGTTTCATCGTCTGTGTCTACGACATACTCAGTTTGTGCTCGTTCTACCCCCGTCGGTTTGTCACTGTACATCCTAGATAGTGCGTCGGCTAGCACGTTTGTCTCTTCTGGGATGTACTTTACTTCGATGTCGAATTCATTTATCTTTTCCATCCATCTTGTCTGCCTGGCCGACAATTTGCGCTGCGTGTTGAAGTATTCTAGGGCTTTGTGATCGGTAAATAACCTTACGTGTGCGTCGTGTAGTAGATTTTGGAATCGCTTGAGCGACTCTTTGATTGCTAAGAGTTCTTGTTCATGTACTGGGTAATTCTGTTGGGTTGCAGTGAACTTGCCCGACCAGAATGACGCAATCTTTGCTGACCTGATATCCTCGCCTTGGCTGACCACTCCACTTGCACCTGTGCAGCACCCATCTGTTGCCAGGTTTATTGGCGGTGCGCCAGGTGAGTAGTCTAGTGCTATGCGTTTCTGGTCACGGTTTTCTGATACAATATCTTTCACTTGCTGGAATGCCCGTTGTTCAGTCGCTTCCCATCTCCATGTATGTGCTATACCTGTGCGTTTCGTCAACACGCCCACTGGGATGCGGATCCCCGGGCAGTTTGGCGCTAAGTATCCAACCGCTCCTATGAAGCTCATTAACTGTTCTTTACTTGTAGGGACTTTCCATTTCTCGATTGTGTCGACCTTGTGTGGGTCCATTGCGATGCCTTCCGACGTGACTATGTGCCCAAGAATGGACAGTCGCTGTTCTAGTAACTGCATTTTGTTTGGGCTAAGGTAAAGTTTCTCCTGTTTGAGTGTTTCAAACACTAATTTGACATGTCGCATGTGTTCCTCTACACTGTCTGAAAGGATGATAATATCATCTAGGTAAACGTACATGAACTTGCCAATGTATGCAGTGAATATGTGATTCATTAGGGCCTGGTATGTTGCTCCTGCGTTACAATTGCCTTGTTGCATAACGTGACTAATCATGGTACCTTTCGGCGTCATGAATAGTGTGCATCCAACATGTTCAGGTATCACGCGTATTTGTTCATACGCATCCTTTCCATCGATCAAACTA
Source organism: Rossbeevera pachydermis (assembly GCA_038090155.1). Lineage (NCBI taxonomy): Eukaryota > Fungi > Basidiomycota > Agaricomycetes > Boletales > Boletaceae > Leccinum > Leccinum pachyderme. Next base: position 8,877 of record JBBPME010000692.1, read on the forward strand.
CGGTATGGATGTCTAGAGACTTCCATGAGTATGTCGTTGATGTCGGGTAGTGGTGACGCCAGTTTGTACGTATTGGCATTTATTTCGCGTTTGTCTAGCACAGTGCGTACTGCGGTTTTCCCGTCCTTTGATTTTTTTCATTAACATCATCATTAGTATGGCATTGTTGCCTGGTCAGTACTCCCATCGCCCAGTACTGAGGTAGGCTTGGCACTTTCCTTCCCACAGGTGTTGTAACGGCTTGGGACATTGTACGTTACGGGTGAAATATTGTTTTTTTTTCTTCGTCTATCAGTGGGATCGTATGGTTAATTGCTCTGAGTGGGGGTAGGGATGTTTCAGACGTAGTTTTGCAAAGATCTGCTCCCGCCCTTCGCAACTCTTCTCGGCACTTGTCGAGTTCTATTTCAGATAACTCGGCAGCTCACGAAGCAATCTCCAGGCTGAGTTCTCCTTGGATTGGTAATGGTTCTGGGCTGCCAATTGATATAGCCGGTGGGTTGATCGACATTAGTACTTTATGCTGGTATAGGAAAGGTGCCCCCAGAATCATATCATAATTATCTATGTTAATAACATCAAATCTCCGCATGCAATCTATTGTCTGATATCCCAACTTTGCGACTACTGAGTGGTTTATAGTGCTGCGTGAGCCTGTGACTGTCATTTGTAAGCTGATTGGTTTTTCTAGGGTTTCGCGCCGTAGTTTAAGTTGGTCGACGACTGTTGTAGATATGAAGTCACTGAGAGATCCTGAGTCATACCTTGTGCCTGTCTACTGTGGCTTGGATTATGAGTGGCTTTGGCAATCTCCTGGTCATGTCTTTCGGCTTCGATGAATTGCGTTCTAGTACCTGCTTTGGTTCTTCCTTACGCTTTCGGTTCTTGAGGCTCATTGCATTGAGCTGTATGCGTGCTTCTTCAGACTCGGACTCTGCATCGGCTTCCTCTTTGTCTTCTCGGTCACTTTCCGACCATTCCAGGGGGTCTACTGCATTATTCTGGCTGTCCTGATCTTTCCTCTGTCTTGATTGGGCTAGATAGGTCTCCCTTACTTGTTCCGCAATTTCTCTGTACACCATTTCAATTGTTTGAAATTCCTTGTTTGTGATGTGTACAGGGTAATTTCATCGAGTATTTCGTTAAGGAGGGAGTCTCCAGCGCTGATTTCTTCTAGTTGTGGTGAGTCTGAAGTTTCACTCGCGACCTCGTATCGTATGCTAGCCAGGCTTAGGTAAGTCTGTTCCCATTCCTTCCGGAGCTGATCTATCTGCTTCTACTGAATTGCCGAGCTAATAAGCCAGTTGGTTTTGCTGTGTTCCGTTTTGGTCAATCTTTTACAGTATGTCCTGGTTCTTTAATTGAAGCATTTCCAGCTGCTCGTAGCTCGTTCCGTTCCTCACGCGACAGTTTAGTGGTTAGTCTATCACCCTTCGGCTTCTGTCCGCTGTCCTTCTGGTGATTCTTCTGAGCTGGCTGGGGGTTTTTGTCCTTGGATTGGGATCCTGATGCCCGCTGCCGCCATTCGTCTCCACGCTTCTGCCGGTATTGCGTCTGTGGGTGTGCATCTGTCTTAGGGGTCCATTGTTTGCGAATGTTGTCTGCGATCTCGAACCGTTCGGCCACCTGACTAAGCTCCATCAGGTCGGTCTCCTCTGCCTTCATTCCAGCTTCAGCCCATTTTGCCTTGATATATGTATGTACTGAGTCCCATAGCTTAATGCATAGTTGTATATCTGTAATGTCTGGGAGTCAACGTTATAGGCGTTTAAGCTCACATAGGAAATCGGTGGATCTTTTATTGCCCTGTCGCGCATATTTGAACTCACGGCGCAGCTTG
>JBBPME010000693.1:0-10695 GCA_038090155.1 Rossbeevera pachydermis
CATAAGGATATATTCACCTCCGAGGCGGTTGTAGGGGTTTGAATCGTAGAAATACACGCGCGGGACAGGGATGGAGGTCCTTTCGCGAAGGTATTGCATCGTCGCCACCTCGGACTGAGTCTTGAGACGGGGCATGAAGCGACGGGCGACACGCACGATCAGTTGCCGCGTGTCAGCGAGAATGACGAGATAAGCCTGATAAGCCACGAGCGTCAGACGGATGCGGCCATCGCATCTAGAGCCACGGACTAACTTTGTGGAAGGTGCCTGATTGCGGAGGGTGAGGAGGCGCGCATTGAGGGGAGAGGAGGAAAAGCTCACCTGAGCTGAGGAAGGTAATACGGCCCACCTCGCAGCGGGTCTTTTCGCGTACGATGTCCCTGAGGACGGAGCGATCGACCTGGAAGGGTTGTGCGTCGTGCAGGGCAGCATCGGCCTTTGCCTCGCGACGCCTGTCAGCATGTTCGACTTCCCAGGTCCACGCTACGGGTGTGTAGGGAACGGCCGGTACAGATGGGAGAGGGACGGTGCCAGGTAGGGTGCAGTGACCGCTCATGCACATGCTAGGAGAGCGCGCGTCCTTGGGATAGAATTTCGGCGGGCAATGGGGACAAGGAGCGAGGGTCCGTGGGCTGATGTGATGACGATGAGGAGGGGAGGAAAGCAAGATGGAAATCGCTAATTGACGAACCTGACATGATTCAGTAATGAACAGTCCTGTTTGGCGTTATTGTTGGTAGTCCTTCCAGGCATCACTGGAACGGAAACAAAGTAAGCCGACTTAAATACAGCCCGAGGGTGACCGTGGCAGGGTCTAGGGATTCCGTCAACTCCACCTTGGCCCCGCGCGGTGACAACTTTGTCTTGTGTCCATGATTCCGGTCAGCTTCTTCGTAGCCGGCTCCGGTCCACTTTGTGCCCTCTGCGGCACTAGTGCGCTCCTTGACCCTCCACGTGAGCCACAAATATCCCATCCGGCAATCAACCAGTCATCAACTGCATCGCCCCATCCCAGGCTACAGCCTACATCACATACTAATACAATCCTGTAATACGAAGATGTTCTGATACACAGCACCAAATCTAAGGCCACCTCCCATAGCACGGCTCAACGCAGATAACCTCATCTACTCGTCTCTTCAGCCACTCCAGCACGTCCTGTCCCACAGATGTACAGTTGTACAGCTCCACATGCCGTAGCTTCGATGGCGCCACTCCATTCACCATCGGAGCAGCCCCTGCCTCTGGATTCCGTGCTTCAATAAGCTGCACCAATTTCGCAATCCCGTCCGGGTGCGTGTGGCAATTCTTCATCGTCAATGACGACAGATTCGGGCACATCCAGTGTGCTTGTTCGTCCTCTGGCGTCCCCAGCGTTACTAGCAACGGTTCGAGGAGCGTCCCCCCCACGCTCAGCGAGTGAACGTGGTTCATTTCTGCCAAGAAATTCCATGCTATTACAATTCCTCCAGGCCCATAGTACAACGTTGAATTCGACGTGTTTCCACACGATACCGATAGCTGAGTAATGGGCGGATTATTGGATCGCTGGAGCAGATTGGTAATCACGTCTTCAATCGGATCCCGCGCTTCGATGTCGAAGTTGAGCACGTCCAATGCTGGTAGGATTAATGCATCAGCCAGCGTCATCATGTGGTAATGACCTCCGAGATTCAGCTCTTGAAGCTTTGGCAGACATGTCGTGTGCAGCGGAAGAATCGCTGCTTGCACCACTGTAAAGTGCAGCGTTAGGGATTCCAGATTTGGGTTACTCGTGATGATGTGTAAGATTCGATCAAGCGGGAGCTGGTTGGATGGCAATGACCGAAGGTTCAGTGACCGCAGATCGGTCTTGAAGATAGGCGAGGACCACTTGAATGGTACATAGTGCAGCATCAGGGACTCCAGCTGGGTCAAAATCAAGGGGGTTGATGGTGTTGTACAGGGCAGCCATGCCCATTCGGTGGCGTATATCGGCTCAGCGGAAGAGATCTCGAACTCTCTTAGCATCGGAGCATCGCCTATATCATGTAGCTGAAGAAAAAAAAATACAAAATAGAAAGATACGGGATTCGTACCATTGATCGACTTGAGTGCATTTATCGACGAGAATTGCTTGTCGAACCGAAAGACAAACCGTTCCCACCGGTGCATCTGCTCAATCAGGTAAAATATGGCCACATGGCCCCAGTGTGTATTCCGCTGGATTTGCGGAGAGCTCCGCGGGGAAGGGGGCGGAGGGGTCGCTCCCCAGGCATCGTGGTGCGATGGTGACTGAGGAACGATGATGGGCGTGTGTGCTGGTGGCAGAAGAATTGTGGTGCCCGGCGGAGCGTGAGGTAGGATATAGTGGGCCGGTGGACTCGGTAGGGGTGGGATCCAGGGTGTAGGGGATGATGCCCGAGCACGAACCGAGGGATCTGACGAACCTCCGTTTACCCGCAGGTAGATTTCGATGTCAAGGGGAACTCTATCACCGGACCGTTCGAGCCATAGGCGGACGGTGTCCGGAGACGCGCCTTGATTGGTCACGAGGCGGATCTGGACGGCAAGATTAGACGTGACGACCCATAATGATGAAGGTGTAAGCACGGAAAACACAAAAAACATGTAGGTTTCGACCCGGAAATAAAATCGTAGGGATATTCTACCGCAAAATGCTTCCAGAAAGATGTCAGTCAACAAAAAGTTGAGTGAAAAACACGTTTTCATCGATAAAACAGAATCGGGCGCCAATATGGAGGTGCAGGAGAGGAGGCGCTGGCAGACCCGGTTCATGGTAAAGAAACTAGTTGCTCACCTTGGACCACAATCGAGGTATTGATAGTGCAAGCCGACGCCATACAACACAGACCGAAGCGAGAATCCAAGCACAGCAAGGGTGGTTGTCAAAGTTGAACATAAAGATATGGCGGAGGAGCTCGTGGGGTAGTCTCCGTATGGGGGAGATGTAGGCCTGCGTGTGCCTTACTCGTTCCTCCAGCGCACGCTCCTCCCGTTGCATTTCACGGATTGCACGGTTCCTGTCGGCGACGATCTGTGTGAGGGCATCTTCTGCGGACGAGATGCGCTCGGAGAGTTGGGAGAGTTGTTGGCGGTGTGTTTGTAGGGCAATACGTGCGTAATTGATGCTTGATTCTGTTGGAGGTTCAGGATAGTCGAGAGAGTCCATGGTGGTGTCGAAGAGCAGAAGAGAGGATAAAGGCCAAAAGCGGATGGGAAGAGCCATATGTAATATTGGCACGTGTGGACCAAAGGAACAAAGGCAGCACAGCGCCGACAACACAGCTCTGCTCGCACACAGCACGACACCGGTTACAACTTTAAAAACTGGCACAGCGAGACCTCTATGGTACAATGCGAATGTCGATCATGATGGAAGTGCTACTTCTTTCCTGCTTCAATCGCATCTCCGTTCTTGCATGCAATTATCTTTATTCGTGATGCCGTGACCATCTCGTTTGATTCCATCTTGAAAGACGGGCTCTTGACGATAAATGTCCACACGTCGTCACAGAGACGGTACGTATGCAGGTGACCCTGCGAACCGACAAGCAAGCATCAGCGAAAAAGACAGCCACACGAAGGAATGATGTACTTTGAGCGTCGTCTTGGTCTTCACCTGCTTGACCATAGTGTCTGCGAGAGACTTGTCAAACTAGACCATCGTCAGCATGCTGGGTTACGGGCGTAGTGCAGCGTGCAGAACCTGTTGCAACACCTTCATCGCCAGCTGCGGCGTGATGGCACCGCTCGTAATGAGCTCGTCCAGCGAGTCGGTGAGAGCCATGCCAATGCTACAGGGCTGGTGTAAGGACCAAATTACGACAAGTATAATGTTGCACTTACGACGATCCTCTGTAGAATTCATAGTATGCAGAGGCCATGTCGAGTGGTCGATACTTGCAGAGCGTGCGCCAGCAGGTGACCCGTGACAGTGGCAGTCACGCCCGAAATCTGCCCCACACACAGCTCTCTTTTTCAGTTTCCGAAAGGTGAGATGGCCGAGCGGTCTAAGGCGCCAGACTAAGGATCAGGTCATCAGATGACCAAGCATATCTGGTCCGAAAGGGCGTGGGTTCGAATCCCACTCTCATCAAATTTTTGTATCGCAGTAGCTAATCCGTCGCAATCCGTACGCATCACCTTTCAACACGCGTCCGACAAGTTTCGTCATCAATCGTCATGCAGGACAGACACGCTACACAGCCTCCCGATCGCGCGCCGTTGTCACGGTGTAATCATTTATTTCGGCAAGGACCTGATGAGGGTTTTTGTTTGTATCTAGACCGTGTTTAAGTGATGCCATAAGAACGTGCGTTCTCCGGGTCATAGGAATCGGGCATCGGAAGTAGATGGGGATTGATCTCGCTGGCCTCGAGCTTCTTCTCCCTGACCCTCACAGTGACCTCCAAGTACTGTTTCAACTATACTTTAACTACGTCCACACTTTCCAAAGATGGCGACACAAAACGCAGACAGTTTCGAAAACATCCGAGAGAAATTTGGCCGCTTCAGGGTCCTTATCATTGGACGAGCGAACGCTGGCAAGACAACCATTCTCAACGCGATCTGTAACTCTACCGAAAACCCAGAGGTCTACGATGGAAATGGAAACAAGGTGAGAAACTGATTTGATACTCAATGAATTGTTGCGAACTTTACCGCGAGTAGATCGATTTGAACCAAGTCGAAGGAACAAAGGGGGTGAGTATTAGTATTGCTACGTGTTAGACCCAGATATTAGCTGAGGTGCGTTCTCGTCAATGTATGTCATTAGCGTGGAATGCACGATATCGAGAACGAATTGATTTTCCGGAGCAACGACAAATTTGTCTTCCATGACTCGCGAGGGTTCGAAGCCGGTTCTGAAGACGAATTCCAACAATTGAAAGACTTCTGTTGAAGTGCGTGCGCGCCATACAGCAGCGCTACGCCCGTAGACCAATTGGAGAGGGCTAAGACTTACTCAGTAAGGTTCTGGTTGGTTGAAATTAGCACGTAGTGGTTGAGTACAAGATGCTATTGAGTTCGAATCTACGTACGTAATACTAGTGCTATATATGTACTACTTTTGTATGAACGGAATTATATCCATTCAACACTCCCCCTTGCTAAGCAGCTACTCTGAGCACATCAGCAAGTGAATGGTCCCTCTAGGATTGTGGCTTGTTGTAGAGAACCAGGCCGAGTTGCCATCTGCAGTTTGTTGTTACAACCCTTGTTGAAACCTAGCTTTAGCACCTGTCTTATCTTATCTTAGCGCGCGCTAATCTTATCGTTATCTTATCGCATCTAAGCGTTCGATCTTATCTTATCTCGTCATGTGACACAGGTCTAGACTCATATGATGTCATACCTCATGGCTAGCACATGCTAAAGGTGTTATGCTTGGCCTGGGTAGAGATGAGCATAGCCTCTGTGCAACGGAGGGGTTCAAGGTATCATCAGAATGGATGATCGAGGACAAGGTATTGTCAAGATCAAAGGTCACGATGATTGAAGGACAAAGGGTACCACTTTGAGGTGGCAGTCGCTGGTGTCGCTGGTGTCGTTCTATCGAATGTAGAAGTGACTTGTAACACAATCAAGTGGAGTGTTATGAGTCAAGTGTCCAGTCAAAAGTAGAACGAAGACTTTGCAGAGGTTCACCCAGTGAAGGGGAGAGCAAGAGTAGGCTAGATTGCAGGAGGTACGAGAGTACAGAGGAGATCTAGCTTAGGGAATATGGAAAGTATGGACAGGTTTATATAGTACAAGGGAAATGAAGATGACTAAGTAGATGGAACACCATGGAACATGGTGGAAGGAGATGAGTAATCCACAGTATAGAAGATGAGTCAGAATGACTGCAGATGAGTAATGCTAACTGCAGATGAGTCATGTGGAGGAAATGATGACTAAGGTAGATAGGTGATGAGTCATGGGTATCTAGTCATCATAGAAGAAAAGAAATGGCCTATGCGTGGTTTGAACGCAGTGGCTTGGTGGTTCATAGTGAGAACATGAAGAAAAGAAAAAGAAAGAAACAATGAAACGTAACATTACCCCTCTACTATGTCCAAGCTACCAGCGAAGGACTAGAAGTTTCCATAGGAGGGTCCCAGGGAACCAGTGACGTTGGCGTAAGCCATGTCATCTCAAGGATCATTATCGACCAAGGTATCATCTGCGAACGGGAGCGGCGTCGGCGAGGGGGAGGAATAGAACACATTCAGTTGGAACATTGAGAGGAGCAACTAGAGTGCAAGGATCGAGATGATGGTGGAGAGGAAGCCAGGGAAGGAAGGCCAGGAGGGCGTCTGAGTGGGCAGTGGGTCTAAGGGTGACCAGGTCGCCAACGAAGGCAGGTGGGACACTGGTAGAAGGGGCAATCTGCACATTGGTGTCCAAGATGATGACAATTGTAGCAGGCCTAATGATAGTGGGGGTGGGAACGAGGGAGGGGGGTTTGTCCATTGTTGCCAGTCCAGTGGGCTTCGGCTCGGTCTAGAGCATTAAGTTCCTCAGTTTCTAAAGGAGAGGACGATGCAGATGGCGTGTGGGGGGATGGGATGCGTTGCTGATGATGAAGCTCCATGAGGTATCAGTCGAGATCCTGTAAGAATGAACTCTCCCATGCCAAGTTGGTATAAGGCGATGGAGAGTGCACCATGGAGTTCATTCCGGATGGTTGAGAGGAGGGATCTGATAAATCCAACATGTGCTTGTGCTGTGACATGGGACATGATGGATGTGAGGCGTTCACACTGTAGGTAGGCTCGATAGAGGGAATATAGTGGGGAACCCACGTTCAGATAGGCAGTAATGGCAGAAGTGAGGCAGGAGTTGGTGATGAGGTGGTTAAGGGTTCAGATGTACTCGTCATTGGGGAAGTTGTCATGAAGACGAGAGGTGTAGAGAGGAACGTCGACAGAGCGAACTGGTTCAGGGAGGCGGGAGGACAGCGTGGTAGCGAGGGAGACAGGAGGTAAGTCATCAGACTCAGACTGGTTATCCCAGCCGGCCTGAGCAATGGAGGACATAGTATCTAACGGAGAGGACGAGTTGGAGGATGATGAGGAGGAGACAATAGGTGCAGTAAATTCGAGGGCCATGGTAGATGATTAACTTTGACAGGGTTTGGAGCGATGTGGTTGTGTCTGGGTAGATGGAAGATCTGAGGAAAGAGGGAAGGTGAGGGGGTGAAGCTTTTTATAATTGGAGAGAAGGGATTTCGCGTGCTGCAACTCCGATTCGGCAATCCATGAGTCTTCTTCAGCAGAATACCCTTTCCATCTGTTACAATTCATGCAGACCTCCATTCTTTTCTTTTCCTTTCTTTCCTTTATCCTTTATGTTCTTCTCTCTCTATCATCGCTTCCATGTATATTTAGTCATCCACAGCTTCTTATTGTTCCTTACTGCGGATTACCTATGCATTCCATCACATTCCATAGAGTTCTATGGCGCCATTTTATTAACCAATCATCTTAGCCCTTATTGTTCTTTTCTCCTACTTATAAGTGATTCCCATTGCCTTTACTTTTCTCTAACCTTGACCTCCTCGAGTATCCTTCTAGATACATCTTGGCGAATATATCCTTTGCTCCCTGAACCCTCTGTGTGACCTCGTCCTGCACTTGAAAGGATGCTTCAACCTTTAAGCTCTATCCAAGCTTTACAGGTTGTCTTTGTCGCTCTCAGAACCTTATCTTCGATCCCTCGACCCTCGAAGAACTCAGTTGTCTTGATCCCTCGGCCCTCAAGACTCTTTGCCCTTGTCCCTCTCGCTCCAAGACCTTCTTCTCAAGGCTACACTTGTTCCTACCCAGACCAAGTGTAACACCATCGGATCAGGAACATGCAGCAAGACGGGATTTTGCGGTGGCATAAGATCTGTTCTATTTTATATTCTTCTTCGCCTTCTATGAGTTCAGATGGTGGCATAGGGAAGTTCTTTCCATGAATGGGGTTCTTGTGGTAAGGGGTGAGAAGGAAAGCATGGAATGTATCATAGATTTTCCATGTTTTGGGGAGGTGCAGCTTGTATGTGATTGGAGATAGGACCTTGGTGATGGTAAAGGGTCCTTCTCATTTGGGGGCGAACTTCACATGGGTCATGTTACACTTGGTCCGGGTAGGAACGAGTGTAGCCTCGAGAAGAAGGTCTTGGAGCAAGGGACAAGAGCAAGGAGGTCTTGAGGGGCGAGGGATCAAGACGACGAAGGGTTGAGGGGGTTGAGGAAACCTTGAGGGTCAAAGGGATCAAGGTGATGAGGTTCTTTGAGGGTCGAGGGATCGAAGACGAGGTTCTGAGAGCGACAAAGACAATCTGTAGAACTTGGATAGAGTTCAAAGGTTGAAGCGTCCTTTCAAGTGCAGGACGAGATCACGCAGAGGGTTCAAGGAACAAGTGTTACAAACCCTCTTTTGCAACCTAGCTTTAGTGCCGGTTTATCTTATCTTATCTTATCTAAGCGCGCGTCAATCTTATCTAATCAGCAAGCGCCCAATCTATATCTTATCGTGTCACATGACTCAAGTCTAGACCACTATGATGTCATACCTCATGGCTAGCACATGCTAAAGGCATGGTAGCCTCATGTTGTAGTTCTAGACCACCGTTCCCACGAGCGTGTGAACACTTAGTACATATATAGTAGATTATCTCACACAGCCTACCTCATGTAGTTAATTACCATCAGACACAGCTTGGTCTGTGCACATTGTCTTGTAGTATATAAAGTGAATACACCCCAGCCAGACTCCTTAGTCTGTTCTGGTTGATTTCCGACCATCAATAGTCCCTCCCCTCTAAGTCTTGACTTTTGTGTGGTGACCTAGTACACTTCCTGTATAGGATTTGTCGTTGCCAACAGTTCATCCGCTCATTAACAACACTGCAGAGGAAGTCCTGGACATGGGTAACCTTATTATATCTTATAGTGCGTATTAAATACTTCTGAAGTATATCTCAACTGTTAAACTGACTCAAGCAGGTCCGTTACGCTGGTATCTATTCTGCAATGTGAGTTATCATCATGTAAAGTATGATATATCTTTAATGTGATTTCAAGGAGTGGATCACTTTGTACGTTCAAGATAATCAATCTAGGCTCACTATGATGTTTATGTTTATTTCAAGTTTTTGCTCGGACCTGTAAAGGTTAGTTATCCCTCTTTCAACAAGTGAATCAACTTCTAATGATAATATACCATGGTAATAGATGTACGTGTTTTCATTCGTCAATTATCCCTACTCATAATCACTTAGGTGTGAGTATTATTAATCTACGTCCTTGATGATCCTTGATCAAGATATCATATCATACTTCAAAAGGTGCCGATTTCACTTACTCAGGTGACTGGGCAGTAGCTGCCTTCACTTGGGCCTCCTCATGTGAGCTATATGGTCCCTGGTACTATATTATCGCATTGAATTGCTTTCAATTGATCAGTGCTTGTTACAATTCATCATTTCTTTTCTTTTGCTTGTTCTCACTACAGACTACCGAGTCTCTGTGTTCGAACCACACTCTGACCTTTTCTTTCTTCTATGATGACACAATACCCTTGATCCATCACTTAAGTCATCATTTCCCCACATGACTCATCTATAGTCAGCATGACTTGTCATGACTCATCCGCAGTCCACATGACTCATCATGACTCACCTTATTTGTAATACTTACTCATCCGCAGTCATTCTGACTCATCTTCATTTCCCTGTACTATATAAACCCTTCCATACCTTTCATATTCCCTAAGCTAGATCTCCTCTGTACTCTCTTGTACTTCGGTACCTCTTGCAATCTAGCCCATTCCTTGACAACCCTTCAGTGGGAAGCTCTCTGGAAGTCCTCGTCCTACTTTTGAGTGGACGCTCTCTTCATCCCTCGTCTCGTTGCTCTTCACTTGATTGAGTAACTTCGCCTCAACATTCGATCGAGCAATACCTGCGGTCGTCACCCTCGATGACACCCTTGTCTCACTTTCTGTTACTCCCAGAGGCTACACTCATTCCTACCCGGACCAAGCGTAACAGTGCTAATGATTCTGCGTGTCCATGCAATGTGGAATTGCTCAAAAATCATCCTTATTATTCTTCTGCTTTGTTACACGATCAAGGTAGCTTTCGATCTCGTCTTGGTGATTGTCTTTTACAACCCAGTCATTGATGCAACAGGTATGATTCCACTCAGTCGGAAGATGTAACATTTACCCTGTTCTGTCTTCTATTTAGTTGGAACCAGCCAAGTGCTCGATTACTCATTTTGCACTGTGGTGATGGTGGTAATCGGTCCTTACATCAAATATGTGGTCATCTGGATAATTCTCTTCGATCTCCTATTATTGACCCTCGCTCTCATTCCGTTGGCAAAGGAATCAATTGCAATGTATCAGGCAGCGAGGGTTTGGGAGCCCAATTGATATACAGTGGCTCAAAAAACTGTCCCAATGTTTGGCCATTTGGGAGTATTCATCCCTGAACACAATACTCCTAACACTAGCCCTAAGGTTGTTAGTGTATCAAATGAAGTCCTGACTCCTGGCTTCCCACTGATCAAATAATGAAGAGATTTAGTTAAGATGCAAAGGAATGGCAGCTATTTCAAAAGGACAGCTCATTGGGACAGTTTTTTGACTTTAAGTTCAAGTTACATATATTAAGCCCTGAAATGCTGTAATGTCATGACATACATTTGATAATGC
>JBBPME010000694.1:0-10663 GCA_038090155.1 Rossbeevera pachydermis
CACATGACCCTGGGGACCGAGGTGTAGCTAAGGGTTTGTACTATGTTTGTCTTTACCAAAGCTAAGCGAGATTCCCACAGGTGATTGCGGGGCGCTTCATGCCCCAGTTTGGAGTTAAACATTGGAATGGTTTTTGGAGTCACTGTAAATCTACTAGAAAGCTAGAGGTCTGAAGATCTCTGGGGCCTTTGGAGATGTCTAGGAATTTGTAATATACTGTAAGTCTAGAACCCTTGACATCTGGGAGGTTCTGGAGGTTCTGAAATTCTGTGAGTCTAGGAATCTGGATGTCTGTGAGCTTCTGTGAGTTCTGGAGAGCTCTAGGAAGTTGAAATCCACTGTGACTCTAGCATGCTAGCTGTTTAGTGTTCTGTAAGATTCTAGTTGCTCTGTGGCTATAGTGAGTGTTCTGTAGGATTCTGGGGGATTTTTAGTGGTTTGCTGATGTACTCCATGATTGTTTCCTATTCCCTTTAACACTTGGCACTTCTAAAGGATAGCAGAGCTCATCCAATGGTTGATGTTTCAAGGATAAAACCATACTACAAGCCATTGAATGGCCAACCTATCATTAAGCCTGGTGCTATCATGATCAATAATGAAGGGAACCAGAAGTTCCAAGCTGAATATATTGTTGATCAACATAAATGAGGTAGAGGAATCCAATACTTGGTCCACTGGCAAGGCTATGGTATTGAAGATTGAACCTGGGAACCTGTCAAAAATCTCAAAGATTAAGCAGCACTTGATGTATTTTTGAAGTGCCCAGCCTTCACTTGTGGAGAAAACATCATCAAGTCTGACTCCCACATAGTGTAGCAAACACTATTGAGTATACTCTAATGAGGGTGTGGCAAGAAGAGAGGAAGGATATGCCCAGAAATGCCAAGGGCCAAGAACAAGATGAAGGACTCGAAGATAAAGTAAAGACTCACCATGGAGTCCTAGAATCTCCTTACTGTTCTGGGATACAAGATGGTATGCTAACAATCAAGATAATTTGTTGGCAATGACCAAACCTATACAGGAATAACACTAGGTCACCTTAAAGAAACTAATAACTCAGGGGAGGGGCACTGTTTAGTTAGGAATCAACCAGAACAGACTGAGAAGGCTGGCTAGTGCTGCATTCATTATATACTATGGTACACATGTTCTACATGAGGCTACCTTAGAGTAAGTGTGGGAGTAACTATGACATATAGTAATATATCTATAATGTTATTTCTGGTGATTTTGCTCTCTTTGTCTACCTATTTTGTCCATTGTAGTGTTAAAAGTGCTCAGCGCTGCTTCTAACTGTTACCATTCTATTCCCCATTATCTATTTACCCACTTCACAATTTTCCTCATTGTTCTAGGCCTTTGTGGCTGCTCTATATCAATTCTCAACTTGTGATGACATTTCTGACAGTTGTGGCTCATGTGGCTGCTAGTTTTCGGATATTTCCAAATTGCCATAAACCTTCGAGTCCACTGTTCTTTGCTTCTTTCTAGTTACTCACAGTGGACTCCAGGTTTGTGCTCATTGTATTTGTTCAATATCATCTCTAGTTACTCACAGTGGACTCCAGTGTGATCCTGAGGTCCCAATTGGTGTTTATCTCACTCCCACAAGCTATCTGTGCTTATCATATAATAGGTTAAACTATAATGAGGCTACCATACATCAATCATGCACTAGCCATGAGGAGCACAGATTATGTGATTCATGTGGTGACAATGAGGCAGGGCTGTGTGCCATGCTTTATCAATGTGGTGTGATGTCATAGGTCTAGACCTTGATTATGTGACTAGATGAGATTGTGCAAGCGCTAATCTATCAATAAGATAAGATAAGATAAGCACATGCCTAGATACAGTAAGATAACTCGAGCGCTTAAGACTTGGGTCAAAAATGAGGGTCATAACAGAACTAGACTGGAGAGTCTAGCTCACAGATGGCCCTGTATTTATACTATTGAGGATAGGGCACAGACTATGTACATAACTACTGCCTACTCTAACGTACATGAGGATACAGGCATGCAAGAGGCTATATGAAATCTAGGGTATGACATCATAGATAAGGACAATGATGTCACCATGAGGCAGGCTAGACCATGATGTCATAGATAAAGAAAATAAGAGATAAGAGTCCAGACCATGTGACAATGTAAAGAACAGAAGATGAGATCTAGACCAGGGGTAGTGCTGGGCTTAGTCAGCAAGAGGCTATGAGCCAGTGATAGACACTACTAACAAGGCCTGATAACAATAATCTATGAAGCAATAAGATAAGATAAGCACGCACTCTATGTTGGTGGAACAAGGAAAGTGTTGAAGGTTATAGATTAGAAAACCATAGAGTCTGGTTAGGGCAAATTTAGATTTGTAGAAAGCAATTTGCAACATATACAATCTGTTTCCTCTCCAAAGTGTGTGTTGGTGACACCTGGATTCTATATAGAACCAGCTACCACATACAATACTAGGACGATGGAAAATAGGATTAAAAAAACTAGACAATACAAGGGAGTATTCTGGCAGTAAATCAACTAGAAAAGACTAGGGAACTATACTATGTACAAGCTAGTTATATACTATGGTCCATAAGGTTGCTATGAGGCACTATCTATGACATCAATGGAAAACTATTAATACAGGCTATGCTAGGTTATGCATCATAAGGTATCAATGCTGTGGCCATAAGACTCTTATCTATACATGAGGATACCATGCTTATGCAATGCACTATTCATGCAGTAACAATATGTTTACAATGAGATATGAGGTCATAGGTCTAGCCCAATAACCAATGCTATGCGATGATGTCATGGTCTAGAACCAATAACAATGCTATGCTATTACATGACGTTGATGAGATATGCAAGTGCTAAAGAGCAGGTGTCTATACAATGTGCACAAGCACTAAGAAACAGGTGTCTATTACATAAGTGAGTGGCTATTCAATGGTGTGCAAGCATCTATGGATGAATGTCTTATCTAGTGGTGTGAGCATTAAAGCAACAAAGGCTTAAAGTGGGCCAATACCATTGATAAATGGGATAATCGTCTTGATGCAATACATAGTTTTGAGGATTTTGTAACAGTATGCCATTGATTGGCTTTCTAACTTTTAGGATTTGGAGCCTCCTCCCCCAAACCTATATGGGAATGGCACTTGGTCACCTCAAAAACTAATAACTTGGAGGGTAGAGACTGTTTAGTTGGCAATCAACCAGAACAGACTGAAGGGTCTCGCTGGTGCTGCATTCATTATATACTACAGTACACATGTTCTACATGAGGCTACTTTAGGATATTACGACTGGCCCGGGTAGGGTCGGTCATAGACTTGATGGATTCTGGGGCTAAAGGTAGGGAGTTCTAAGGTAGACTTCTGAGGATGATGAGGGGTTAAGGAGTTCAAAGAAGAAGGCCTTGGACAATCAAGGGTTAGGGATGCCTCAAGAGCTTCACCACGAAGTATAGCAAGAGGGCTTGGCTAAGAAGTCTGAAGGGGAAGGCCTTAGGATGACGAAGGACCAAGGGTATCTCGAGAGCTTCACCACGAAGTGTAACAAGAGGGTTTAACAAAGGACTAAGGTGGAGAGCACATGCTCAGAGAGTGGGCTGAGAGCAGGTATATTCGAGAGTATCAAGTAGCTCTAGCTTAGTGTACAGGAATAAGTGTCTAGAGTTTAGATGGAAAGAGTTTATAGTACAAGAAAGAAAGGAGATGAAATGTCATGGGACATGACTGAAGGGGGATGTGTCATCCACAGTAAGAAAGAGTAATGAAGACTGTGGGCAAGTAAGGCTACACTAAGCAAGACAAGGCGCAAGGAGTAAGCAACAGTAAAAGCATAAGTGAAGCAAAGGGAAACAAAGAGAAGTGAAAGAGAACAATGGGAAACAATGGGAAACAATGGGAAACAATGGAAGGCGAAAGGAAACAATGGGAAACAGAGGGAAACAAAGGGAACTAAGAGAGAAAGAGAAAGAGTAGTCTAGGCATGGTTTGAACGGAGTGACTCAGAGGAACATAGTAAGAACAAAGAAAAGAAAAGAAATAATGGATTGTAACATAGGGTAAATGTGGGATTAACTATGATGTCTCATGAGGGTAATGTATTCATAATAAGTTAGACTACAATGAGGCTACCATGTGTTAAGCATGCACTAGCCATGAGGAGCACAGGTTATGTGATCCATGAGGTTGCAATGAGGCAAGGCTGTGTGCTATGCGTTAACAATGTGTTGTGATGTCATAGGTCGAGGCCTCAGTCATGTGACTAGACGTGATTGTGCAAGCACTAATCTATCGATAAGATAAGATAAGATAGGCATGCATCTAGATAAGATAACTCGGGCGCTTAAGACTTAGTTCAAAATAAGGGTCGCAACATCACCCTCCAACTAGAGTTGAGATTCCAGATCAATAAGGAACAATTGCAAGGAGCCCATCTAGGAACAGAGTCACACAGGACAATTTCAAGGACAGGACCAGAAACAGAGTTCAATATTTGGTAGTACCAGAGGTGAAGTTAATGAGTGGACACCCAAAAACTTGGTTGAGAAGACCATGAGCTATTTTCAATTGATGAGGTGCATTAGGGAATTTGCAATGAAAGTCAGAAATCGCTTCCTTTGCATTCAATAATGTAGAGGCAGCTTGTCAAGTATGTTCTGACTCATCATATCCTTTCCAATGAATGAGGTATTGGAAACCATGACCAATAGGTTGAGAATCCACAATATAATCAATTTCATATTCTTCTGATCCTTCATCATTAACTGATGTTGGACCAGGGCGAACAATAGATTGATTTTCGAGTGTGTCAACATGAGGTTCAACATGAGAGACATTGACTATTGGGTGAGCTTGGATGTTCTTGGGAAATAGAAGTTCCATCGCATGGCCATAAGTTTTAGTGATCTGGTAAGGTCCAATCCATCTCTCTGTGAGCTTTTTTGAAGGTTAATCTGCAATATGAAGGCAACCTTAGCAATGCTTAGGTGCTGAATTACTTGAACTCAAGAATTAGGAAAAGTGATGTTGAAAGGGTATTCCAACGAAAACAAGACTGGCTTGTTCCATTGCTGCATTCAAGTATTTATACTACAGACAAAGGTGCACAGATCAAGCTGTGTCTGACAAGGCTATACTACAAGGCTATAATATGTGCTACTAAGGTGAGGTGAGGCAGTGTGGAATGGAAGAGAATCACTGCCTGATGATTACAATGAGGTGGTCTATACTATGATGTCATCTGATGTCATATTAGGTAATCCTGTGGTTGATAAGATAAGATAAAGGACTGAGTGCTTATACTACATTTAAGGCACTTTGGACTTTGTGAAAACTAAGAGAAAGTATAGGTGCTGTGGGCACTTAATCTAGTGATGACTTCTAGAGTTGCAACATTACCCCCCTTCTAGGGAGGAGATTCCATATCCTTGGAGTCACTAGGCCACTCTTCAGCACATTCCAGACTAAAAATAGATTCTACATACTTCAGACTCATCATCTTCATAGACCAGTTGAATCGCTTTTTGATGATTCAAATCGAATTGTTTTACTGCATCCTGTGCATTTTTCAAGTCTCAACCTGCAAGCCAAGTGTGGTCTGATTCATTCTATCCTTTCCAGTGCACTAGGTACTGGAATCCTCTGCCTCTTTTCTTTCAATCTATGATGTAATCTACTTCGTGCTCTTCAGTACTCTTATCGTCAACCACTAGTGGACCAGGGTGTATGATGGGTTGACCAGACAAGGGCTCTAGATAGGGTTTAACCCTTGAAACATTAACTGTGGGGTGTGCATGGCTGCTTTTTGGCAATGCCAAGGTTACTGCATTTTTATTTTTAATATCTGTAATCCCATATGGACTAATCCATCAATCGTTCAACTTTGGGCATGTTCTAGATGGGCCAAGAGAGAGATGTTCTGAAGAGAGCCACACTTGATCACCTATCTTGTAGGGGGGTGCTTCAGATCTATGGCGGTCAATTTGTTCTTTGATCTGCTGTCTCGTTTTGTTCAAGGCTCACTTGGCAGATTCGCAATTCAATCACAACTGAGATACTAAGTCCGTGGCTGAAGGGGCTTTGGACGTAACTGTTTCAAAACCGAGTCTAGGTTTGAAGGTTTGGTTCACTTGGAACGGAGAAAAACCTGTCGCTGAGGACTGAGTGTTGTTGTATGTGAACTGGGCGATAGCTAGTAATTCAGCCCATTTATCTTGTTTATCTAGGGTGAAGAGCCTGAGGTACTGTTGTAGCTCTCTGTTCACCCTCTCGGTTTGACCATTGGTTTGCAGATGGTATGCTGTTGACATTTTTCTTTGGATGTTCAACATCCTACAAATATCCTCCATTACAAATGAAGCAAACTGTGGTCCTCGATCCGATACAATTGAATCTGGTAGTCCATGGTGTTCATACAACTTGGCTGTTTCTAGTGCTGTTATCTCTTTTGTTGTAGAGATAAACATTGCTTCTTTGGAGAAATGATCTACCATGACTAAGATTGCATCATACCTGTTACTCTTGGGTAATCCAGTGACAAAATCTGCACTGACTTCTTTCCAGGGTCCAGCTGGAACTTCTAATGGCATTCCTTTACCGCTAGGCATTGTGTTGCTCAGCTTCATGCGAGCACACAGATCACAATGACAAATGTATTCTCTGATATCATTCTTTACATTGGGCCAATCATATGAATGCTTGATCAGCTCTGAAGTCTTTTCCACACCTTTGTGACCAGCTAGGAGATGATCATGGAATTGAGTGATGATTTGGGTCCTTAATGACTGTGGTACCCATACTTTGTTGGCATAGTGCCATAATCCGTTTAGGAGGATAGATCCATTTGGTTTATCCACACCATGGTGTGCTTCTTTTAATTTATTTTCTAGGGAAAATAACTGTATATAAGATGCGGTAGGGGTCACTGGACCTTCCTCAGAACTTACTGTGCTTTGAATCCTATGTGGTGGAATCATCACCATGTTTTTGTTATCGGACTCTATGCTAATCATATGATCTGCCATTTTTGAAAGGGAATCTGCCTTTTCCATCGAGGTGCCTGGCTTATTGACTAACTTGTAATCAAATCTAGACAGATACAGACACCATCTTGCTTGTCTATGCGAGTGATCTTGTGACTTCATGAAGTACTGGAGATTTTTATGATCAGTCCAGACTTCAAAAGAGTATCTGGCACCTTTTAAATAATGTTGCCAGGACTCTAATGAAGTGATGCACCTTGATAAGATAACTTGAGCGCTTAAGACTTAGGTTCAAAATGAAGGTTGTAACACCTAGAAGAGGGGTAATATTGCAAATTTATTGCCAGAAGATATTGTTTTTTTATTTTATTTTGACAAAGTATGAAGTGCCCAGTTAACACCCAAACCTTTAGATGCCCAGAGCACTTCTTTTATTGGTCATGTGACCACTTTTACTCTTCACATTTCACAAGTCTAGATCAACATGTTGTTTTCATGATGCATGCTTCCATTACACCACTTCTTTCTATCACACTTCCATTCCACCATACTAGCCTTGTTTCTTTTAATATATCAAACACATTGTAGTAGCATGTAACATAGCCTTAGACACATGTTTGCCTTATGTAAAGTGAAGAGCACCTAAGCTATAGCATGGGGCTAATCAAGTAAGTAGCAGGGTAGTCAGGATAGATGAGGTTCAGGAGGCTGTTATGAACCCTTCAAAACCATTGAAGTCATAAGCACCCATCTAAGCACCCACCATAGTACATTGTTATACAATATATAGATGTCTGTCTTTAGACTCTGACCTTAGATGCCCATATACCATTGACATAGATGCCTGCTTCTTAGCACTCGCATATAACATCACAAGTCACATGACTATATAGCATTGGTCATTGGTTCTAGACCATAACATCATAGCACAGCACTCATCATAGCTCTAGACCCATTACATCATACCTCATGGTAATAGCATGGATAGCGCATTGCATAAGGCATGGTATCCTCATGGCATAGATAATACCTCATGGCATATAGCCTTGTGCATGGTAAAGGCATGTTCACCTTGTGGATCACTGCATGGTGCATAGCATAGAATAGCATTGCCCTTGATGTCATAAATAAGTGCCTCATGGCCACCTCATGGTATATAGTGTATAACTAGAGTAGTTAGCAGGATGTTCTCCATTCTGTTCTTGCTGAATTACACATAGACAGCTTCCTTGTCCTAGCTAGTATCCCAATCTACCTTTATTTCTTATTCTTGCTTCAAGTGTGGCAGCCAGCACTGTATAGTGTCTAAGCTCGCTCAACAGAGGCTTTGGAAAGGCTCATAATGTTTAATGGTGCTCTCTGGTGTGAGGACCAGGTTACAAGCAGCAGACTTGAGAGATATTACTGAAGATGTATGGGTGTGCACTGGCAAGTAACTCGAATATATCAAGACTGGGGAGTATGACTATGATACAGGCTTGTATATATAGTGACCTCGAAAACCCTTTCCATATTAGCCTCAACTGTGATGTGTGGAGCACACTGCCAGGCACTGTGGGAATTCTGGTTGGCTTTGGTGGAGTTATAAATAGTACATACTCTCAGCTATGATATTGCCCCCAGGGACATGTGATTTGGTTCACATACCATTGAGATAGATCCATTTTAAAACAACCATGTCATGGAAAGGGTTTTCAAGCTTTTGAATTAATAACTAGGATCTTAGTCAAATCATTGATTGTTATTGTTTGTCAATACAAAAAAATATATACATATCAATAGCATGTCTGAGTTTTAAATAGTTCTCACACCTCTTGTTTTTCAACTTCAATCATGGTTAAATCCCTCTCTGAAGGCAACCTTAATCCAAGGACTAGGTACCTCAATCAGATACAAAGTAGAGTGGAGGGAACTGGTAGATCAAGGGAATCCAACCAGAATAAGACTGGCTTGTTTGGTCATATGCATTCAAGTATTTATACTATGGTTACATGTGCACAGACCAAGCTGTGTCTCACTGCTATCTCCTATAAATGTACATATAGACGAGCTCTCACATTCCTGGAAAATAGAAGAAGGGAAGCGAGGCTATGTATCAAAGGGAAGAGAAGCAGTGCAGAAATGAAAATAAGCATGCCTCATGTAAAACAGGTGTCAGTCTATACCATAACATTATAGATAAGATAAAGGGGTGATAGACGCTATAATAAGATGTGATCAATAAGATTGGCACCATGATAAGATAAGATAAGATAAGATAAGAGGTTGAGAGATGAGATTCACAACACTCTCTCTTACTTAGCAAAGCACCATCCTTTCTTTGCTTGATGCTGGTCATTCTGGTGAAGCCATTGCCAAGCAAACTAGTGCCAGCCCTTCCACTATATCCAAACTTCACTCCAAGAAGTGTTCTAACCTTTCCAGAGCTATTGGAGGTTGTCCTTCCAAGCTTTTCCCTGCCAATATTCACCATGCCCGACACCTTATCACCTCTGGTAGAGCTGAAAATGCTGTTCAAGTGACCAAAGCTCTGTCCAATATCATGGATGAGCCACTCTCTGACAGTATAGTTCATTTTCATTTGAAGAAATCTAGTATAAAGGCTGTAGTGAAGTCCAAATGCCCTATTCTCTCTGCTAGTATTATGCTTGGTCTGGGTAGGAACAAGTGTAGCCTCTGTGAAACAAGGGGGTTTGAAGGTGCCATCAGAATGACAGCCTAAGGACGAGGATCACATTCCAATCAAGTGTCGCAACGAAAGACAAGGGTTGCCATTGAGAAGACAGCCACAGATATCGCTTGATTGAATGTTGAGATGAAGGTAACACAATCAAGTGAAACATTATGAGTTAAAGGGATGAAGAGCGACCACTCAAAAGTAGGATGAGGACTTCCAGAGGTTCTTCCCACTGAAGGGTTGTCAAGAGATGGGCTAGATTGCAGGGTTACTGAAGTACAAGGAAGTACAGAGGAGATCTAGCTTAGAGAATACAGAAAGTATGGAGGGGTTTATATAGTATAGGGAAAGGAAGCTGAATAAGCAGATGGAACATCATGGAACACGATGGAAGGATGTAATCCACAGTAGTAAAGATGAGTCAGAATGACTGCGGATGAGTAATGGTTACAAATATAATAAGTTATCATGACTGTGGATGAGTCACATGGAATGTCATGGAAGGAATGATGACTAAGGTAGATGAGTCATGAATATCTAGTCATCATAGGAGAAAGAAATGGTCTGAGCATGATTTGAACACAGAGACTTGGTAGTCCATAGTGAGAACAAGGAAAAAGAAAAGAAAGAAACAATGAATCATAACAGCTAGGAATTGCAAGGCTCATTTGGATTTTGCTTATGCTCACAAGGACTGGACTATAGAGGATTGAAAGAAAGTCATATGGTCTGATGAGACCAAAATCAATCACCTAGGGTCAGATGGGCATAAATGGGCTTGGAAAAGATCAGGTGAGGAGCTTAGTAATAAGCTGGTAGATGGAACCCTCAAGTTTGGAGGAGGATTTTTGATGATGTGGAGTTGTATGACTTGGGAGGGAGTTGGATTTGCCTCCAAGATTGATGGTAGGAGGGATGGAGACCTCTATCTTCAAATTTTGAAGAATGAACTCCAGCAGACACTGGAGTATTATAGTTTCAATCCTTCTG
>JBBPME010000695.1:0-10641 GCA_038090155.1 Rossbeevera pachydermis
GCAAGCCTGTCAAGGAGGGGGCGATGAGGCTGACGAAAGATAGTGTCAGCATGGAGGAGGGCATCAACCATACCCAGTTGGTCTAGGAGGGGGAGGAGAGCGAGCGCTTGTGTCTTGGCGGCTTCCTTAAGGATGGAGACGAATAGGCGGACAAAGGGGTCATTAGACCTCAAGAAGGAGGTTGGGATATGGTCTGCAGCGATAGAAAGGTGGAGATTTTGCATAAAAGCTTGTCTAGCAAGGTGGAGGGGGGAGTCTGTGTCGATAAGGAGTTCTAGTGTTGGGGCTAGAGCTGGGAGTCGATGAGGTCGATGTTCCCTTCTTCAGAGAAAGAGAGGAGGCGGTGAGCGAAGGGAAGGTCTACAGGGGAGCTAGGAGATGTTATGATTCATGTGGACCCCCTATCTCTTTTCTTTTCCTCTCTTCTTCTTTCGCTCCCTATGCCTATCTTTCTATCTCCACCTTTGTGTAATACTTAGTCATCTACAGCTTCTTACTGCTTCTTGCTGCGGATTACCTATTTATTCCATCACATTCCATAGTATTCTATGGCACCATTGTTACCGACCAATCATGATCATTCCTATTGTTCTTGTCTCTACTTATAAGCGACTCTACATCACTCTTTCTTTTTCTCTAATCTTGACCTCCTCGAGTATCCTCCTATATACGTCTTGGAATATATTCTTTACTCCTTGAACTCCTTGTGTGACCTCGTCCTGCACCTGAAAGGACACTTCAACCTCTAAGCTCTTAACTTAGCTTCATAGGTTGTCTCTGCCGCTCTCAGAACCTTGTCTTCGATCCCTCAACCCTTGAAGAACTCAGTCGTCTTGATCCCTTCAATCCTCAAGACTCCCCTAGCCTTTGTCCCTTGTCTCCAAGACCTTCTTCTTGAGGCTATGCTTGTTCCTACCCGGACCAAGTGTAACAGAAGAGGAGCCAAAGGTGGGAGAGTCCATAGTTTCAAAGGGGGTGTTTTAGCGACGAGTGGGTACTTTGTTGCTTGGGGAAAAGATGGAGGGATGGGCTTTTTTGTAAGCGTCAAGACCTGTTTTGGCATGTTTGAGTTCCTTCTCAGGTACCCAGGAGTCTTTTTCAGCTGAGTAACCCTTCCATCAGATCAGGAAGTGGCATTTCTGTGGTGGCCCCTTGTGTTGTACTATCTTCTTGATTTCGTACTCTTCTTTGCCTTCTACAAGGTCTGGGGGGGGGCGATGGGAAGTTGGGACCATAGATGAGGTTTTCATGATATGGAGATAGAAGGGAGGCATGGAACACATTATGGATGTGCCAAGTTTTGGGGAGGCGGAGTTTGTAGGTAATGGGGGATAGAACATTGGTGATAGTGAAAGGTCCTTCTTGCTTAGTCCCAAGTTTTGGAGATGCCAAGGAGTGTTGAAGGTTCCTGGCTTCCAGCCAGACTTTGTCTTCTTTTGAGAAGGGTTTGAAGGTCTTAGTGGATCGAGCCTTCATTACTTGATGAGCCAGTTCATGGGCAGCTAGGGCTTCGTCTTGAGCAGCAGAGAGCTTCTGAAGTCTTGCTTCGACTGCAGGGATGTTGGACTGGGAGATTACCAATGGGAAGGAGCAGGGTTCATAATCCATCATTAGAAAGAATGGGGATTTTCCTGTGACGGAATGGAGGCAGTAGTTGTGGGCAAATTTGGCATGGGAGATATGTTCTGCCCATCCGGTGGGGTTGTCATGGCAGTAGATGTGGAGGAACATTTCTACTTCTTGGTTAACTCTCTTGGTTTCACTGTCGGTTTGAGGGTGGTAAGCGGTGGATAGGGAGAGGGTGTATCTGATGAGTCTTGCGAGTTCTTTGGCGAAGGCTGAGGTGAACTGTGGACCACGATCAGAGATGATTTTATCATAGAGACTGAACCGGGTGTAGACTTTGTGGAAAAAAAGGTTGGCTATTCCTTCCGCTGTGACAGTTTTCATAGTAGGGCAAAGAATTACCCCCTTAGTAAGACCATGGTCGACCATGACCAATAGAGAATCAAAGCCATTGGAGAGAGGAAGGTCGGTAATCAGGTCACAGGAGACTTGTTGGAAGGGGCAAGAGCAGGAAGAGGCAATGGGGTTGAGTGGAGAGGCAGTGGGATGGGTATTGACCTTGTTCTGTTGGCAGATGGCACAACCTTCAACATATTTCCAAACAAAGTGGGCCAGGCCAGGCCACCAGAATTCCGAAGTGACCAGTTGATGTGTTTTGAGGTATCCAGGGTGTCCAGCAGATAGGTGATCATGGGAATGAGCTACGATGGACTGATGAAGCTGAAGATCATTGGGGACATAGACTCATCCTTGGTAGGTGAGGATACCAGCGTCGAACTGCCAGTCGGAGAGGCAAGAGCAGAATTTGAAGGGTAGGTCACCTTCGATAGCGCAAAGGGAGTCCAGGACAAGGGGGTCAGGGGAGGAGGAAAGGGCGATTTTGTCTGAGAAAGCAGAGTCGATGAGATTTACAAACAGTGAGGAGGGGAGGAGAGTGACATTGTCGTTGTCAGTGTCAGAGTCAGGGATGAGATCAGGTCGATGGGACAAGGCATCCAGAGCTGCAAGGAGTTTACCAGGTACATGGATGAGTTTGAGATCAAAGTCAGCAATGTCCAGGAGCCAGCAAGCTTGTTGATGATTCAACTTCTGGGGTTGGTGAAAGTAGGTGAGATTTTTGTGGTCAGTGAAGACCTGGATGGGGAAGGGGGAGCCATGGAGGTATTGTCACCAGGACTTCAGGGCACGAATGACAGCAAGGAGTTCTCGATCATAGATGTCATAGTTTCATTCAGCAGGGGAGAAGGACTGGGACAGGTAGGAGCAGGGTTTCCAGTCGCCATTGGTGTCGGTTTGAAGAAGGATCCCTCCAGTTGCATGCTTGGAATCATCAGTGGCAATGGTGAAGGGTTTGTATAGGTCTGGGAGGGAGAGGATCGGTTTAGAAAGGAATGCTGCTTTTAGGGAGTCGAAGGCAGTCTGGAAAGTGGGGGACCAGTCCCAAGGTTGGGTTTTCTTGGTAAGGTCAATGAGGGGACGGGCAACATTTGAGTAGTTAGAGATAAAGTGACGATAAAAGTTTGCAAAACCCAGGAAAGATCGAACATCTCTGAGCTTAGAAGGGGTGGGCCAGTGAGCAATACCAGCCAATTTTATGGGGTCCATAGCGAGGTGTCCAGGTTTAACGATCATCCCTAAGTATTCCATTTCAGAGGTGGGGAAGTTACACTTTTTGAGCTTGAGATGAAGATCCAACTCCATCATTCATTGAAGGACTCATTTGGTGCGTTCCTCATGGGTGGCTTTATCTGGGGAGAAGATCAGGAGGTCATCCATATAAATGACTAACCATCCTTCAGTGATGAGGTCACGAAACAAGTCATTCATGAAGCGTTGGAAGGTGGCAGAGGAGTTGGTAAGCCCGAAGAACATGACAGTGGGTTCGAAGAGGCCCTTGTGGGTATTGAAAGTGGCCTTCCATTGATGACCATCTTTGATCCTGACATTGTTATAGCCCCATCGAACATCGAACTTGGTGAAGACATTCGCCCCTTTGAGTTTGAGGTTGGAGATGAGAGGGAGGGGGTAGGCATCATGGGTGGTGTGTTCATTGACATAGCAGTAATCTTGGCAAGGTCAGAGTCCTCCATCCTTCTTTTTGACAAAGAAGAAAGGGGATGCTTGGGGGGAGTTGGAGGTACAGATTTTCCCTGTCTTGAGGTTTTCCTCGATGAAGGCCTCAGTTGCTTAGCATTCTTCAGGAGTCAAGGGATCGGCTTTCCCTACCTTTGGGGTGAAAGATTCGTCGAGGTTGATCTCATGATCATAGGGTCGAGATGGAAGGAGATGGTCAGCAGATTCTTTCGTGAAAACGGAAGAATAAGCTGAGTATTCCAGTGGGAGGGTGATCTTTGGTTTGGCTTTGTCTGCTTCGATGGCCAGTTTAGTTGCAGTGGTGAATGACTTGACCATAGTGGAGGGTATTGTTGGAATGTGAATCCACACCTAGACAATAAGGGAACGGCCAGATAGCCTAGTGGTTATGCATCCCAGTACTATAGAGAGGACCAGGGTTTGATTCCCAGTCTAGCCAGATTTTAGTGACTTAACAGGTTATGAGCTCTGTGTGCGCTGATGTAATCTAGGCCCCTAAGAAAGCAATTGGCAGCATGTGCTTGTCTTGACTGAGAGTCCAGAGAGACTGAGAGTCATGAGCGTTGGAAACATGCTAGCTGTGGCTTCAGAGGGCGTGTTGGAATGTGAATCCACACCTAGACAATAAGAGAATGGCCAGATAGCCTAGTGGTTAGGCATCCCAGTACTATAGGGAGGACCTGGGTTCGATTCCCAGTCTAGCCAGATTTTAGTGACTTAACAGGTATCTGGGCAAAGTGTTGTCCACATTTGATCACTCGATTGATCAGATAGTGGGTTCGAGCCTGGGTGGGGAAACAATGACCTGCCCAGTTGTCAAGGTAGTCATAGAGTCGTCCGTCATGGACAGGGTTAGAGTCAATGTGATGGATAGCTCTGGCTGTAGGGGGTGGGGGGTGGAGTTTTGCAGTATGTCAAAGGTGGTCTTGGTTATAGAGAGCATTGAGTTTGTCTGCTTCATCACAGGAAGTTTTGATGGTGACAGTTCTCTTCTCCCAATCGATAACCGGGTTGGTCTTCCTGAGCCAGGGGAGCCCAAGGATGATGTTCTCTTTGCCACAATGCATGACATAGAACTTGATCTGTTTGAGCAGACCAGCAATGCGAACATAGAGGGAGCAGGTGAACTTTATGTCGCCATTCTTGTTGGTGGTTTGGTCAACATTTCAGACTGGGATAGATTGGGGGAGGTGTTCCTTGGGGAGGTTGTGTTTGTTGACAAAGTGCCAATCAATGCAGGAGACATTGGCTCCAGAGTCAATGAGGGTGAAAGTGCTGACGTCTTTAAGATTACGAGTAGGGATGACAAGATGGAGGGGAATATGCATGGATTTCATTCATCTATCGGCTACAAGTATATTGGTTTGAGATATGGAGGGGACCTGTGTCAGGGAGGACCTCCGCTTTAAAAACCTGAAAGAAATACTTGGGAAACAGAGAGTTCTTCATCATCCTTGATCTCCTGGAGGGATGAGGTGGAGGGTTCTTCCTCGACTCTTCGAACTTTCTTTTCAAAGGGTTTAGTTGAGGGGAAGGTGTGACAGGTGGTGGCTGAATGGCCACTCTTGCGACATCTAAAGCAGAGTTTTTGTTTGATGCATCACTTCTTTTCTTGGGGGGTGAGCTTGGGAATGTGAATGGCATCAATATCCATTGCATTGGGGTCTTTCTCCATTCTGGTGGAGGAGCCATTATGGTAAGGGACATAGGAGGGGGTGGAGGTTTTCTTGTTGCAGTTTGCAACATTGTCTGCTCGGTTCCACTGGGTCTGGAAGTGAATGGCCTTCGAGTACCATGCTGTGATTGTAGTGGAGGGGGGTGTCCATCGAATAGATGTGACACATGAGAGAGGAGGTGAGCCCTGTGGAGAAGTATCCAATGAGGACATTGTTGGAAGAAATGCCACTAAGGGCAACTCAGTTTTGGAATTCTGAGATATAGGTGGTGAGGGAGGTGATGGGGGGGGTCCACATGAATTGTAACACACATAGCCTTGCCTCACTTTAGCCTCATGTATACATAGCCTTAGTATAGCCTCATCAGACATAGCTTGGTCTGTGTGCATGTATCAGTAGTATAAATACTTGAATGCAGCAACGGAACAAGCCAGTCTTGTTCTCATTGGAATTCCCTTTCAACAACCATTGTTCCTAGTTCATGAGTTTGAGTGACAGCACCTAGTGTTGCTTAGGTTGCCTTCATTATCACCCTTGATGGGAAAGTAAGCATATGGTTCTCATGTGAACCCTGCAGTGTTGTAATGTTTCTTCATTTTTTGTTTCACCACCCTTGGCACCACTTTTTTGAGGTTGCTGATCACTTTCAAACCTATTTACCCAATGAAGCAAAACTAGTCTCTGAGATGAGACTGCAATTTTTGCCTCCCTCTCAAGTCCAGTTATAGCATGGTCAATCTGAGAGTAGTCCCCATGTGGTCCCCACAGCCTTTCCCACATAAAGTAGTGATACATCTCACAGAGCTCACTTGAGGTGTGCTAGTTGTTTGCCAGTCCAAGAGTAGTCTGCCCGTGGTCACATAGCCTTTCTCGTGTATGCTATGATACCTCTCGCGGCACTCATTCAAAGCACGCTAGATGCTATTTGGAACATACCAATTTCAAAGCATTCCTCATATTCTGATGTCCCTCTGACACTTCATCTCTCAACATTGCTCACCATTGCCTTTGGTGATGAAAGACAATGCAATGACGATGAGACAGTGGCTCAAACATGAACTGAAACCACAGCTCAAACAAATGCAACAACGACATGTCACTTTGTCCTTAAGCTCGTCACTGCATCCCTGTCTCTGACTTCCATCCTCATACTCGTCTCTGTCCTCCAGCATGCACATCAGTAAATTGACAACTTAATTTTAGAGCTTTTTGATGTGGTTTTATTCACTTTTTTGTACTTTTAGTTCATCTCATGAACTGGTTAAAAAGTAACTAAAAGTAGATCTCTGTCCTTTTAGTGGATGACTTTTTGAGTCTCTATCTGTGCTTTTATGGTTTGTGTTACACTTGGTCCGGGTAGGAACAGGTGTAGCCTCGAGAAGAAGGTCTTGGAGCGAAAGGCACGAGCAAGGGGGTCTTGAGGAGCAAGGGATCGAGACGAGTAAGGATCAGGGAGACTAGGGGAGTCTTGAGGATCGAAGGGATCAAGACGACAAGGTTCTTCGAGGGTCGAGGGATCGAAGACTGAGTGCTGAGAGCTACAAAGACAACCTATGAAGCTGGGTTAAAAGCTCAGAGGTTGAAGCGTCCTTTCAAGTGCAGGACGAGGTCACACAGAGGTTTCAAGGAGCAAAGGATATATTCCAAGACATATCTAGGGGATACTCGAGGAGGTCAAGGTTAAAGAAAACTAAGAGCAACATCAAGTTGCTTATAAGTGAAAGAAGAACAATAAGAATGACCATGATTGGTTGGTAAAAGTGGTGCCATAGAACACTACGGAATATGGTGGAATGAGTAGGTAATTCACAGCAAGAAGCAGTGAGAAGCTGTGGATGACTAAGTATTACACAAAAATGGAGATAGAAAGGTAGGCCTAGGTAGCGAAAGAAGAAGAGAAGAGAAGAAAAGAAGAGAAGAAAAGAAATAGGGGGTCCACACGAATTGTAACAGTTTGCTTTGGGTTGCAAATAGCAAATAAAATCAATTGAAAAATGACTAAAAAGAGTAGCTAGCAGTCATGTAGTGTACCATTGCAACAGTTCTTGCGTTATCATCATGTGTCATGGCTCACCATCACATCCTGTTACAACTTGCCCCTAGTCTTATTCTTTCTCTTTCTCTTTCTCTCTTCATCAACGCTTATCACTATGCCTTTCTCTTATTGATTGTTTACTCACAGTACTTTAGTGATCTGCAGTCTTCATGACTCATCCATAACTATGGATTACCAATCTCTCTTACTTATGCTTACTCACCTTGCTTCATCATCTGCTTAGTGTATCATTACTCATCCGCAGTCTTCATGACTCATTCATACTGCAGCTGAGACATCTTCCTTCAGTCATGTTCCATGACCTTCCATTCCCCTCTTATATAAACCCTAGACACTTGTCTTGTAACACTAAGCTAGAGCTACTTGATACTCTCAATCCATCTGCTCTCAGCCCACTCTCTGAGTGTGTGCTCCACAACCCTTGGTCGTCCAAGGCCTTCCCCTTCGGACTCCTTAGTCAAACCCTTGTGTTATGCTTCATGGTGAAGCTTTCAAGGTAACCTTAGCCCTTCATCGTCCAAGGCCTCCCCCTTCGGACTCCTCAGTCAAATCCCCTTGTTATGCTTCGTGGTGAAGCTCTTGAGGTATCCTTAGTCCTTCATTGTCCTCAGGTGTTTGCCTTTGGACTCCTAGTCCTTCATCCCTAGTGTTACAATTCATGTGGACCCCCCCCATTTTTTTCTTTTTCCTCTCTTTCCTTCGTCCTCTATGACCTTCTCTCTCTGTCATCACTTTCATGTATACTTAGTCATCCACAGCTTCTTACTGTTCCTTACTGCAGATTACCTATGCATTCCATCACCTTCCATAGAGTTCTATGGTGCCATTTTATTAACCAATCATCTTAGCCCTTATTGTTCTTTTCTCCTACTTATAAGTGATTCCCATCGCCTTTACTTTTCTCTAACCTTGACCTCCTTGAGTATCCTCTAAATATGTCTTGGAATATATTCCTTGTTCTTTGAACTCTCTGTGTGACCTTGTCCTGCACTTGAAAGGATGCTTCATCCTTCAAGCTCTATCCAAGCTTTACAAGATTGTCTTTGTCGCTTTTAGACCTTAGTCTTCAATCCCTCAACCCTTGAAGAACCTCGTCGTCTTGATCCCTCATCTCTCAAGACTCCTTCCCCTCGTCCCTTGTTCCAAAACCTTCTTCTCAAGGCTACACTTGTTTCTACCTGGACCAAGTGTAACACCTAGTACCCATTGAGTCTATGGCCAACCCTACCTGGGCCAGTCATAACACATCCCCTGCTTTCTGAGACATTATGTCCACATCCTCATCACGTTGTCCTATGCCGTCACGGCAGTTGTTGCGTCATGTTGTCACAATGCGTCGTCACTGTGCATTGTGGCACACTGTCATGTCTATGTTTGCTTGTCACTTCCCTGTCCTCTTCATGTTGTTGTCACATCATGGTGCAGTGTCGTGGCAATTGTCACATTGCGTTGCCACAATGTGTCGTCATTGCGTGTCGTAGCACACTGCTGCCTACCATTGCAGAGAGAGAGGACGAGGACAACAATGTCATTGTGTTGGTGTTGTCATGTTGCTGTTGTGTCATCCTTTGAGGAGGGAGAGGGAGACAATGATAATGTCATCATGACTGCATCGTCATTGTGCCATCCATTGAAAGAGGAGAGGCAGAGGGGGAGACAATGAAGACAGCACCAGCAATGTCATTGTATTCAAGTTGTCATTGTTGCCAATGTTGTGGGGTGGTGTTACGATCTCCGTTTCCAGGAATCTAACTTAGCCCCTAACCCTGTTCTATGGTTCCTAATCGGTACCCCTAGCCCTAGCCCTTGCTCTTGATCCGGAACCCTAGCGCTTTAGCGCTCATTCTAGTTTTCTCTTTATCATTGCGTGTCTAGATTGACACTCGTTCTTAGATTATCTTATCAGCCTTGATTAGCGCCTTCACTGGCTTAACCGCCCATTGCTTTAGCACCCTAGATGGTGCCTTGCTTAGTCAGCATGGCAGTGCCCCATAGTCTGGACCACCCCTTTCACTCTTCACATTGTCACATTGATGTCACGGTCCAGACTCTTATCACTATCTATGACATCATGGTCTAGCCCGCCTCATGGTAACCTGTTGTCTTTAATCTCCGTTCATAGACCATTCTAGATCACCTCATGGATCACCTCATGGTGAACAGCCTCGCTTCTTTTACCTCATTGTTAACACATGGTACATAGCCTTATGCCTCATGGCATACACATTGTTACTTTAGGGTAGACATAGTCACATGGTCCGTGCATTGTTCTAGATAGTATATATACTGGACCATTGTAGAGCTAGACTCCCCAGTCTAGTTCTTCTGGGTTTTGCGTCTAGCTATCCCTACAGACAAACTAGGTGGCTTAGGCTCACCACACTCGCTCATTATAGCTTCCCCATTGTTCTCTCCCTCCTGACGTCATCAGTGAACCTGTATAGGCGATCTCGTGATCTCGCTCTCGATTGTTATCATTCAGGGTGATAGTATCTGGTTGACGCGTCTCTTCGTGAGTACCTCCCAGCACCTCGTGACATAGCATGGATATTGCCCTCCTTTCATTGGTCGATTATCTCGACATCCTATTGGTCGTATCTGCGACACTTTACTTATGGATTATCATTGACATCTTGTCATCATTGGATCGATAGTACAGTTTGGTCCTTTATTGCTCACCATTCCATTACCTTAGTAGAACAAGAGCTGTGGTAAGAGGTTTACTAACCCAGCGGTATATTCTACTCTCCCTTGATTATAGATAGATATGTAGGCGTCCCTGCTATTGGGCACTGGCGTCATAGGCTCTTTTATATAAATAGTATAGTTACGCTACAGCCATAAGAACTAGCACTACATAGTATAGCTCATTGTACATAGTAGTCTACCACCATAGTAATCGTGGTTCTTGCGTAGCTTCTCGTGTGCTTCAGTGCGCCGCGCTATCCAGCCTTGAGAATAGGTGACTATCTGAGTCATACTTTTATCCTTCGAGCTTCCCTTGACATCGATTGCCATTGATTGTCACAGTCATTTCGTTGACTACTCCCATCTTGTTACACTTGGTCCGGGTTGGAACAAGTGTAGCCTCGAGAAGACGGTCTTGGAGCGGGGAACAAGGGCTGAGGGAGTCTTGAGAGTCAGAGGGATCAAGACAACGAGGTTCTTCGAGGGTCGAGGGATCGAAGACAAGGGGCTGAGAGCGACAAAGACAACCTATGCAGCTAAGTTAAAAGCTCAGAGGTTGAA
>JBBPME010000696.1:0-10565 GCA_038090155.1 Rossbeevera pachydermis
GCCTCAACAAAAACCCTCCGGGGGCAGCTATGAATCTACGATTCATAGCGGCCTCTATGACCCCGTTTTTTCTTACGGACCTACGGCCCATGAAAAAACTTGGGTAACCCCAACACAGTTGGGGTTATTTTTTTTTGCTGCCTACCCGGATACGAAGTAGAAAAAATGTCGGTTCTAACTGAATTCCTGGATCATAAATGTTCCATTTCAAACTCGCGTATTGTTTTCCCTTCTGGATTGCCGTATCGGGTCGGCAGTAATGCCGACTCGGTACGGCCGCATCTTCGTTGTCCAGAAGTGGTGTGATGCAGGATTTTAATCCTGCAGCACTTCAAGAAAAAGCCGAGGCAAGGGCAACAGATAAATCAACAAGGCACCATAATAGCAAATAAAATGGTTAATTTGTTTTTTTTTTTAATTAAATAAGCGAGAAATGTTTTAATTACTTCTTACTTTGATGATTTTATTGGTCTTAGTAATCCCTCACTGAATTCTAAGCCAGATAATTTTTTTGTTTATTTTAATTTAAAACATGATATAAAAAATATTAGCCCATTTTTTTCTGGGTCTCTGATATTTTATTTTGAATAATAAAACCGATAGTTTTTCTAGGGACTTACAGCCCGTGAAAAACTAAAGGTAACCACATCACAGATGTGGTTAAAAAAATAGGCCAAAATTGTATTGCTTATTTAGGCCAACTTCTGGGAAACTTGTGAAAGTTATTCAAAGCTATTAAACTGTTTCTAACCGGCAGTTTTTTTAGGGACTTACAGCCCGTGAAAAACTCCAGGTAACCACATCACAGATGTGGTTATTTTTATTTTATATGATATGATAACACTCAGCCGATTGACAAATTAGTAATGCTAAGCTTAATAGTTTACACCAATTTTACTTGCATCCTATCCAAGAAATGTTCTATTTCTTATCTTTTTAGTTTTGAAAAACTAAAGATAGTATCTAGAGGGCGGTTTCGCGCTTGATATGCTTTCAGCGCTTATCCGTTATGTTTGTGGCTACCCAACTGTGCCAGCTTTAGCCAACAATTGGTACACTATAGAAACACAGCCATCTGATCCTTTCGTACGAAGAGGCCAACCTCTGTTTACTATTTGTCCCTCCGGAAGATAGGGACCATACTGACTCCTTTCCATGTTTGTTGTAAACAATCAAACCGGTTGGACTATATCTTATCCTTTAACTAAAAACAAGGATGGTAACATAAAGTCTCTGAGGATTCCAACTTATATATTTTGATATCAATTGAATATCAAACAGTTTAATTTTCCTGCTGATCGCCCAATCTCATTTGAATTGTCACTGCTAGCAGTACCAAAGAGCTATAAAGGGTGTCCCAGCATTAAGTTTCCTTTGACGACGCAAGTCAGTTCCGAAGGGGTGGGGTGCGGAAAAATCGTATGGTCCCTTAGCTAAGGGACCTTTACGTTTTTCCGTCAATTTTTGAAAACGAGATGTTTCCTATAGTTTATAATTACTAAATAAATATCCTTTACAATTTAGGCTATGTTTTCTAACTCGTTTGAATGTTGTTGAAGGTATGTTGTATTTATCTCTACAAAGTTTGATGCTTTCAAAATATTCTATGAATTTCAAAGTTTCAAAATCATAAACCCAAACTCCAGAACCTTTTTCTTCAATTGGTAGTTTCCAATCCAATTGCTCTTTAAGAGTTAATGAGTTTTTAGTAAAAATAAATTGATTTTTAAATGGTAATCCAGATTTAAGATGGGCTTGGATGTCCCAAGGATTTACTGTAGTAATAGAATTAGACAACTGACTTGTAGATTCAATTCCTAATCTCCCTAAATTTTTTATACCATATGTTTTTTGTTCCGAGTTAGGTACTAATATACCTTCGCTTGAGATTTCATAAATATAGATCGGCATAGAAAGAGCTCGTCGTTTTTCCTCAGGTAGAGGTAAACCTTCATTTGAGCCAACTACTAAACTTCGATTTAATGTAGGAATTAAAAGCATCCAAAATTGTTCTTTTTCTCTCAAAGTTTCAAAATCCAAGTTTTCTGAAGCTTCAAGAATGATAAGATTCCAATGTTTTTTCGAATATTTTAACATGGCTGTGGATACATCGGAGCTTATTTTAGTTTTAACAGATAGTTTTAATCTACTCTCTTGGAAGTATTCATTAAGTCTACCATTTCTACCAACAAATGATTTGGCAGAACCAACATAAAATAGTCCACTTATTTCACACCACCAAATGTAAATACCTCCTTTGTTTTTAAGATCTAAATTTATTAAATTTCTGTTTAATTCCACATTTTTATAAACATGGAATAAGCCTTGTATATTATATTTTTTGTTTAAAGTATAAACTCTTTCAAGCAAATTATCAAAGAAAATTGGATATTTTACTCTCTGGCTTATAGGAAATAAATTATATAGAAGAGAACCTTCTCGTTTTATTCTTGCTATTATAGCGAATTGATTTTTGTTTGTTTTCATTATTGTTAATAATAGGGGTCAAAAACTTAATTAGTTTCAGAACAATATCCCGCAAAGCGGTTAGAACAGAGAATGTTGTGCTGCTAAACAATCATAGATAAAGATATACTTTATCCTTCTTTTATTGACAGTATGGTCCCCTGTCCAGAAACGCCTCGCTCGGACACCGTTAGTCTAAATCCCCCTTAATAGCTATAAAACAAAAAAAAAAGATGATTAAAAATTATTTCACGTCGTATTAACAATTTTGTTAACGTAATGACAATTTAATCACTACTTCAGTAATTCACATTACTGTTCAGACTATGTCATCATCAATAAACACCAGATGGAGCTTCTAAAGAGACCCATCTAGAGGGGTTTATTAATGCTGGAAATTCGTGTTGGGATTATTGTTGTGAATACTCACCCATTAGTCGTTGAACCTTTACGATACTTTTTTTATTTTGTAAAACAAAATTCCACTTATCGCACTCGGCTGCAAATTAACTTTGTCTTATTTAAAAGTCTTTCTTGCAATTTCTCCAGTTTTCATTCTGATATTGCTATTTAATTTAATAAAAAAAAAAACAGAAAGGGGCTCTGAGATTAATCAATGGTTAGTTTATTAGTTTATTGGTTTATTATTTTATAAATTAGCAGGACACCTGGTATTTAGTTAAAGACCTATTCGGTAAAGCATACTTGGATCAAAATGCAATGACACAGTTTGTCTAAGTAAGTCTAACTGTTTAGCTCCTATAGTTAAAATCCATTGATCTTTTCGATCGTGTAATACTCCTACATAAATTCCTGCCCATCTAAAAAAGATGGTCAAGAATTATTTTAAATTCGGGCTGTAAATACCTGATCGGTATTAGCCAAGAATAAAATTCGAAACTGACCAGCCCCCACTAAACAGCGAGGGCTGTTGTCGACACGGAATCGACAATAAACTTTTAGAAAAAGTTTGCCTCGTAACTAAGATTAGTTTCAAGCAATTGTCAAATTATCATAAAATTAACAAAAACATGAATTACTATTTCTTTTATAGTTAAACCCTATTTCATTTTTTTAACCATTGATAAATCTTTTTCCTTCGTCAGAGGTAAAAAGAACCCAACTCGCGTCAAATATGTCAAAGAAAAAATTACCTCAATTTAATTACTTATTGAGAACTTTGTAATTATATATTTAGGACTATATCTTAACCCTTCAAACACAAAGTGTTTGGTTCATGCAAAAATTTAAGAAAGGGGATTTATTCCATTAAATAAATGGACCCAAGGGAGTTTGGGATTTATGAAATATAATTTGTAGAAATAATAGGTCCCACACCCATCAATAAAAGTGCAGACCTGAGAACTAATTAAAACAGGTAGTCCAATAATTTAAATTATTGAGCACCCGATTGACGGCTGTTTAATTATTATTTTATTATAAAGTTTGATTTGGACAAAAGCCCAAATCAAACGTATTTATCTAAGAATTATTTTTCTTCACTTATTAAAGGATTTACAAATTTTCTATAATGGTGTTGCATTTCTCTTAATTGTCGGATAGCTTCTACTCCTTCAACAAGTAAATGTTTTTTTTGATTAACTAAATCTAACATTTCTTTCCAAATTCAAAAATCTATTTTTTTTCTTAAATTTTTACAGAGAATAAAAAAGAAAAAGTAAGCATAACTCACTCTTCTTTTAGGGTTTCTATGCCTAGTCTCTGAGGTCTCATCCATAATTTGAGACCTGCTGATTGACACTTAAAGTTTTAAATAAAACTCATTATTTCTACATTTTAAATAATAATTTTCTTAGAAATAAGCAAAAGCAGTGTAGTTCCAGCATATTATAGTATTTTTAATCAAATATTACTATTTGAATGGGCACATTGAGTACCCTTTTAATCGGCGAACAGCCGAACCCTTCCAAGCTTGTACACCCGGAGGATAGGATGAGTCGACCAAATAATGTTATCACCTAGGCTCTTTATCCTAAGTTTCCAATTTTCACAAATTGGTTCAGACTATGTCATCAACTAAATCATTGAGGGTTTGAAAAGGGGTTGATTGATTGTTATACTTTTGGAATTTTATAAGCCATACTGCTATGTACGTGGGGTTTAATTAAATTATGCAACAATAGAGCATCTTTAGAATTGAATTTTATACAGAAGTATTTTTCTTTGTGCGGAATAACTTCTGTAGTAAACCCAAATTTTGCATTCAACTCTTCACTTAAAATGAAATTTTCTAATCTAGTGTAACCCCGTTTTTGTCTATCCTCTTCGAGGATGGAAAAAACTTGGGCAGCCCGCCTAAGGACGGGCTGCTTTGAGTGTGTAAAATCATAGTTTTCTGATCTTTTTGCAAAGACCCGTCTCCCATAACCCAATAAGCCAATCCTATAGGAGTTAAATGGTTAAGAACTAACCCTTTTTGGATAGTTTTGACAACTTTGTCTTTACATTGAGTGTAAAACAAGTTCCAAATAGCTGTAAATGAATAATGAGAAAACGTTTTAAACCATAAACCAACCTCATCTGTGATGAGGTTGCCTGCTATTTTTTCATGGGCCGTAGGTCCGCAGAAAAAATGCCGGTTTTAGTTAAACCCTGTCTAGGACCTCTTAGATCTATTCGTCTTCCAGGCGCTTCCATAAAACAATAGAGTTTGAAAATTTCAAATAAATGAAGCAAGAACTCTTCTTGTAAGTAGCCTTGTTCAAATTTAATTAAAGCATGAGTGCTAACTTTATACATGCAAGCATCGCTAAGCACCATTCCCACAGCTACCTCCATTAATGTAGAAGGTAGAGCAGGTAATTTTTTTTTCCATTCCTGCCAGTATTTTGAATTAAGATGGTGCCCATCTCTATAGGCCCCTTGGAATAAAATTGGAGTTTTGAACATTTTAATTTTGTGTTAAATTCTTAAACTACTAGTTTCAGAACCTCAATTAAAAACTATGAAAGTGCTGCTAA
The DNA here is from genome assembly GCA_038090155.1 of Rossbeevera pachydermis. Lineage (NCBI taxonomy): Eukaryota > Fungi > Basidiomycota > Agaricomycetes > Boletales > Boletaceae > Leccinum > Leccinum pachyderme. Next base: position 5,448 of record JBBPME010000696.1, read on the forward strand.
ATAGTAAAGTTTTCACTTTACTCTTCTAACCACAACTGTGTTGTGGTTACCTCTAGTTTTTCATGGGCCATAGGTCCTAAGAAAAACTAGGGGTTTTATCGACTTATTTTTTTGATTCCAAAGTATCATTATTTCAATCATAAATCCTGATCCATTCATGAATTTAGTTGTTGGGCATTCGTGGTGGGATTATTGTTGACAAAACTCACCCACTAGTCGTTGAACGTTCTAGTTCCATAATTAACTCATTGTCAGAACTAGCTTCGCTTCAAGTTGTCTTTAATTGAACTTTAGGTGCTGAAATCGAGTTTAACTCAATTTGCTGCAACCTTATTTTAATGTAAAGAATTTCTTGAAATTAACCCAATTTTCCATAAATTATTTCTAATTTAACTCGACATGTTACTATCGAGGTGCCAAACAGTCCGGACAATATGTACTCTCGCGGACTATCAGCCTGTTATCCCTAGCGTAACTTTTATCTATTGTGCGACGGCTATTCCATAATATACCGCCGGATCATTATGCCCTACTTACGTATCTGTTTGACTTATGGGTCTCTCAGTTAAGCATGCTTAAGTCATTATACCTTATTGTGCCGTTCATGGCTTGCTTGGTCTCCATCCAATTTAAGACATACCTTGTGGATGTCTCTGATACTCTATTAAAGACGTCCGCCCCAGACAAACTGCCAATTAGTCATTTATCCCTAATCATGACACTTTTACTTGGTAAAATAGATTAGGTGAACATTAACATAAAACTAAGAAAGGTGTTTCAACTGTGTCTATCGACTTTTTGTTTTTGAAAACAAACATTAACCTTATACGCTACACAAAGTTCATGAGAATGTGATAACTAACTACAGTAAAGCTGCATAGGGTCTGTTTCAATCTAATTTTCTTGCGAAAATTTCGATTGCTCGAACCGTACGTGCGACTTTCATCGCATACGGCTCACATACTCCTTTTTCTTCTGTACGAATAATCATTAAAAACTTATTACCGAGAGGGGGGGTTTAATTTTGATCAAACCGGTATTTTTTCTACGGACTTACAGCCCATGAAAAAATACAGGCAACCTCAACACAGTTGAGGTTGATTTTGATTCATTTATTTATTAAGATTAACTGTATTTTCCCCTGTTCATGGAAGCTTTAATAGATTCCATTAAAGCTCTTCCTTCTGCAGAGTCAAAGGCTCTAGCTTCCTTAAGAGACACTAAATTTTTCCATTTTAGATAATCCTCATGTTTTCTTGTAAGCATGGGGTATTGGTCTACAAATTGAATTATTTTTTCACTATCTCTCAAAACAAATCTGGAAACATTTCTCACTAACATAGCTTCTTCCAAACTAGTTACATCAAATTTTGGTTTAAGATAACCAGCTTCAAAGTATTGTTTAATTAAATCTAACACTTTAACGTCGTGTGTATTTTGAGCTATTTCTAATGTAGGAGTTGCTGCAACATATGTAGAACCTCTGCTGATTCTATCAGCAATACCGAATTGGAAACTCCCCTCTCCATCTATGAATGCTTGAAGCCAATGTGGATTTAAAGCAGACATCAAAGATTTTGAAAGATATGTCCATTTCTCTAAGAAACTTCTTCGAGAATTCATACTACTTATTAAAACCTCAATTCGATCCAAATCAATGTCTGAACCATCTGATTTGTTAATTAGCATTAAAGCTATTTCTTTAAAAGCTAAAAAATTTAAGTGTTTTGAAGTAATTAAAGGATATTTATCAAAATGAGGTATTACAATATTTACGATGTCGGTTAATTTAGTTATTTTAAAGCTTTTAAATCCTCTGTTATCGAGGACTACTTTTCCACAATTAAAATATCGAGCTAGATCGTAAAGTATTCCAGCAGAGTCTTCTTTTTGATCTATTTTGAAAGTTAAAGCTACTTTAGGTTTATTAACCCCTTTTTGGACACTGACAGAGAAGTTTCCTTCTCCATCCGTTATACCAGTAACCCACATAGGGTTTAATTTTAATTCGGGATCGCCTTTAGCCATGTCTCTTTTTATAGACACATCTGTTGTCTCTTTAAATAAAACAGGAAAACTAAAACTTAAATACAGATAAAAAGTTTCATTAATGAATAAATTATCCCCACTAAAATTGTTTAACAACAATGTGGAGAATAATAATATGAGGAATAGATTTAAGATTGCAATCGGTTATAGTTATAATTATTTTTTTATTTAAACCCCAGTTAATTCTTTAAGTCTCTATCAGAGGTTAGGGGATTAGCCTCCTCTGACCACGATGCGTTCCTCAACGCACTTGCTTGTAGCTGCTACGGGTAACTTTATTCAAAAAAACTGGTTCTTGTTGTTTAAATTTAAGAAAATTAAAGCATGACACACATTAACAAGAAACAATGTGCATCAAACTTATATTGAGTATTAGTCCAAAGTCAGCTTTCTTTCGAAATAGTCATAAACCTATCCTTATCATTACAATAAGGCATTTGCTTTTTTGAACATCCTTTACCCACTGGTAGATATTTCATTTCACAATAAAACCTCCACACCTCATCCTTACGGATGAGGTTACTTGTGGTTACCATTGGGCTTACCTAGTTCCTATTATAACACCTTTATAATACCCTTAGGACCCCACTATACGTGTATAGGCTTAAGACCCATTAAGAAAGATACGGGAAAACTTTCTACAACCAGGTACACGCTTCAAACATGAGTTCAACTAATTTGTCCTTAGGTATCTAGCCACTCTAATGAGTTAATTTTTATTAGAGAATTCACAGGCTTCACGCTATAAAATTACTTTGATAGCATGCTGTTTAGACTCAAGTAATGGACTACTTGGTGGGTTTTCACCACATTGTTATAATAAATTTATCTAGTCGCGTTTCACTCTTCCCGTCCACCCGGAGGTAAGCCGCATCTGCACGGCTAGTTCAATTTCACTGAGATGCTTGTAGAGACAGTGAGACCATCGTTACTTTATTCATGCGGGACCGCATTTAACGGACAATAAATTTCGCTACCTTAGGCGTTTGTATTCATAATATGAGATTTTATATCATAATTATAAATATATGGACTATATCTTCAAAAACAAACTTACAATTCAAACCCCCATACCTATATTAGGAAGAGGGGTGTTATGCCATCTAATGCGGCTATTAGATGTTCGGGGGAGTCCGAAATTTATGAAATATAATTTGAGTTTTATTTTGTTTAACGTGTAGTCTCTGAGGGAATAAGAACATAACTATTTTTTTCAAAAATAGCACCCGCCACACAGTGGCGGCTTCTATTTATCTGAAGAAGAAATTACCGCACTTCTTCAAGGTTTTTAGATTCTTCTTGAAAAAAGCTCTCTTTATCTTTAATAACCGGTATTTTTTCTACGGACTTACAGCCCATGAAAAAATACAGGCAACCTCAACACAGTTGAGGTTGTTTCAATAATCTCATTCAGCGTTCTTTTCCTAAATTTACCTTTTCCTTGGTAAGTGTACGCCAATTCTACCAATTTGATTAAACCCTCTTGTGTTAAGTGCTCTTGAGAAGCACCCTCATCTGTGATGAGGGTGCTTTTCTTTTTTCGCATCAACAAGTTGATACGAAAAAAAAAAGCTAGTCTAAGAGTAATTTCTTTAAACACACTATACTCGTGTCTTTTACAACTAAAAGGGCTAACGTATGTCTCAATGAAAGGTATAACTTTTTCTATCATATTTTTATATCCTTTAAGGGTAAAAACCCACACTAGATCAGATCCAGATTTTTTAACTAAATAACCTGAACCAAATAACTCTTTAAAGGATTGTAGAATAGGTAACCCATTTTCATGTTGCGATACGTTAAAGGTAGGTTGTAACTGAACTCCGAACTTGAAAGTTGAACTTATACTAATTGATACAGAAGCAGAGCCCTCTCCTTCGAAAAATCCGCCTAACCAAAATAAATAATCTTTTTGGTTAATGTCTCTAATAATTCCCTGCTGATTATCTTTACTAATTAATGTATTCATGTTATAACCGACATTTTTTCTGCGGACCTACGGCCCATGAAAAAATGCAGGCAACCTCATCACAGATGAGGTTGTTTTATGAATTCTTTTTGTTCATCCTAAATAGTGTCTGTCGTGCTCTTAACCTTCGCTTAATGGCAAAGGTATAGAGCACGACTATTGCAATTTTAACATAAATTTAGCACACTAAACTAGGGTTAATTTATAAAACAAACCAAAACAATTTATTAAAAAGATGTTCCAGCATATAGTTAAATTTTAAAAGGACCCTAATAATGGTAGTTTATATTAGAAACTGATCCTTATAGTTAAGCATGACTCTTCTACAACCCAATCTAATTTAAAGGGGTTGTAAGGTTAATTTAATTCAATAGATAAAATTGAAACTTTTAATCTACTATCCTTCTTTCGCTGTTACTAGATATTTTTCTCTCACTGTTTCGTCTCCGATTCGTTTAAGCAAAATAACTTCTTTATTATTTTTTATATAACCGACATTTTTTCTACGGACCTACGGCCCATGAAAAAATGCAGTAAAGTAGTTCGAGTAACATTCAAAGCTTTTGCAGCTTCACTGACAGAAAGGTATTCTGTAGATAAATTAGTTTCAACATTTGTAGCGACAACTAGTGTCCCCTTGATTTTTTTTCTAGTTCCCAATAAATTATTATTATCTTCAACTGAAGGATTTAAATCTAACCGGCATTTTTTCTGCGGACCTACGGCCCATGAAAAAATGCAGGCAACCTCATCACAGATGAGGTTGTTTTCTATTTGCCCATTGTTCTCTCATTTTGTCTATAGACTCTGGTGAATGAGTTTTACCCGTTTGAGCATCTCTTAAATTTTCCAAAGTTTCTAAACTATGATTAAACCCTAATGCATTTTGTCGACCTTTCATTTTTTCCAATGTTTCAGTTATTAAAACTACGGAAAAACGTATGGTCCCTTAGCTAAGGGACCATACGATTTTTCCGTACCATCCCTCCCTTAGGGGAAGCATAGCTTCCCTTAAGGGAGCTAATTTTTCATGGGCCGTAGGTCCGTAGAAAAATTAGTGGTTCTATTGCCACCTTTAGGTGGCAAATGGAAGCTTTAAT
>JBBPME010000697.1:0-10555 GCA_038090155.1 Rossbeevera pachydermis
GCAAGTGGTATCTGAGAGCGATCACAGGGGTCATTTGGGTAAATTTGATCAAAGAGAAACCGGTGAGTGAGATCTACAAGGTTACAGATGGACAATTCGTTGGCCAGTGCAGAGAGGGTACATGCACATTTTCGTTCTGTAGCTCTGAATTAGACAATGAAATAATGAAACTAACATGAATGTCTTACAGGGAGTATGTGAGAGCCGTACTTGTGTGGACAGATCAGTGGGCCTATCGTCTGCTAGGGCCGGCTCATGATTGGCTCGTACATTTGTCCTTGGTTGTCTGTCAGCATCGCCTATGTCAACAATACTGTGCTCATTGTTGTCTGGTATTACTTGTAAACAGATTAATAATGCTGGTGTAGAGTATTGAAGAAAAGAAAAATGTACCAAGTGAGTCAATCATAGTTGCAAGACACAGCTTGTTCAGCATCCCTCATTTTATGAAGTCATTGCGAGAAGCAGCAAGTTTGTCAAGCTGCTGGTTTGTCAGAAGCATTTGACTGAGAGCTTGAAATTTACTTGATCGCCGGTAGGGTTCTGTTGGCGACACCTGGTTTCTATACAGAACCGGCTACCACACACAATACTAGGACAATGGAAATGTTGATTAAGACGAGAGACAATACAAGGGAGTAAACTGGCGGTAAATCAACCAGAAAAGACTAAGGAACTATCGACTATGCGACCTACTATATATACTATCGAGAACTGAGCACGGACCAAGCTGTGTCAGGTACTATTTATACTATGCTATGCAATCCTATGCACCATGAGGTGATCCATGAGACAAACATGCCTATACCATGCACAAGGCTATACGCCATGAGGCGTTATCTATGCCTTGAGGATACCATGCCTATGCAATGCGCTATCCATGTGTTAACCATGAGGTATGATGTAAGAATCTAGACTATGACAATGCTATGATGTCATGGTCTAGAACCAATGACCAATGCTATACAATGATGTCACGATCTAGAACAATGACGTAATCATGTTCTAGAATCTGTAACCAATGTTATGCAATAATGTCATGGACTAAGACCAATGACCAATGCTATGCTATGTCACGTGACTATATGGCTGTATGCGAGCGCTAAAGGTGTGAGCATCTATGCAATCAATGGAGCAGGCGCTAAGGAGCGGGCGTCTATGCAATTAACAAGTTTTTGAAGGGTTCGTAACAGGTTCTTTGACAGCCTTAATATGTTTACATTCTGTGATAGATGAACACAGGCCATTTGGTGCACCAAATAGACAGATGAGGAATGGGTAATGTTTTGCTGAATATTGACGTGGAAGTGAGAAGGACGTGACAATATGGTAGTCACTTAGGTTGAATGCCTCTCGATAGGTGTGGAACCGATCCAATGCATCTTCTATTTCTTCCAGAGCCTGCTCGCTGATGACATGACAGCGGACCAGATAGCATAACTCAAGAAATGCACGAAATGTGCGAACGATCCCTTCTGGGATATAACATTCAATAGCAGCAATGTAAACCTAACGTACAGTGAGAAAAATAAGAAAGTAATAGTGATCTAAATACCTTCATCAAGGCCTTTGAGTCGTCACCAGTCCACTACTTAAAACCTTGTCTCTGAGGAAAACGGCGCAATCCTGAGAACGGCGCAACTATGGCAATCCTATTCCAACAAGTTAATGAGATGTCATGGAATGAGTTGGTGTGTAAAGGTTTACCTATGATCAATGTCATCCATGATACAATCTGCTTCTCACTTGGAATGATGTGCATAAATATATGCTGTAATCCAGTCTACTAAGTGATCCTTGAAACACCCTTTGATAAGTTGGTGCAGGATATCTGGGGCGATCAACCGATGGATGTCGGCATGAGGGAAATCATTTGTAAAGGGCTAAATGCGTATCATCTATCAGAAACACATAATGAAAAGAAATATAGCAAGGACTCACCACCAGGTCACCCACAATACCGTACTCGTCCCACATAATGGTTAACGTGCTCTCTTGAAAGAGTGCTTCAATAAAGGCACGATCACAAACCAGTGCATCTTCATCCAAATTAGTCCTTGGCACCTGGCATCTTGGGTGGAAGTGCTGAGCATTGACTTAAAGGGACGAAGGCTGCTAACATACCTTGGACACCATCCACGTACAATAAAAGCAAGCAGGACTTGCTCTTCATAGTCAGCAATATACAGGCCAAGCCCATATACTACATGTCGAAAGTGGCCATCACCAAATTTGATAACCTCGGGTGTCGTCATCGCAGGCTTGAGGGGATTCAGGATCGCAGACAAAGAATTGTGGAACAACTGTCACCGAAACTTGTGGAATTCTCCATCCGACGAGTGTTCTCTTAAAGCTAAACTTGTTAAGAAAATAGTAAGGAACACGAATATCAAAGAAATACTCACTCTTGGGTATTGCGAGAAATGCAATGAGGACCAGAGCATCTCTATGAGCGCGCCTGACATTATTGCATACATTTCCAATTGAGAGGTATAGCGAATAGTATTCATTGTTCCCTGTTTCTACCGGCACAGTTGTTTTGTCGCTACCCAATATAATCGGGACGAACACACTGCCAGCTGCATTCTCATCTGTAGATATAATGTCCTGTGCATATTAGAACAATGTAATGATGATTGTAAGAGAAGCCACTCACTGCTTGCTCCCAGGCCCAGTCACCGGACATAAAATCTTTATATTGCCTGTTCTGATCGTCAGTTGAATACTCTCTTAATGGAATGAGATCCACTTCATTCGCGAAGCTGGGATTGCCAATGATTCTGTGAACCACTTGCCACGGATCCCTAAACCATATCTCATGGACTGCCTGTTTCCATGGTGGCGGGCTAGCAGTGGGGACCTCGCCAGTGTACCTGGCCGTAAAGCTTTGCCATTTGATGTCACCGAGGTTGGTCACGTCGATAGTTTTGTTCATCTGACTGTGATTGTGGAAGGGAGGCCTTGCGTTGTACGGGAGCAGCATAGTCGCCCATAAGTCAAGGAGGGAATCAATTTTTGGAGCAGACATTTGGCACCACGCGAAAAGAAACTCGGCTGTTTCAAACTGAAGCTGGCTTTCATATGGATACCAGTCACCCACATTATCGTTGACCTTGGGGGGAGGAGGAGCACCCGGGGGTAAAAATTCACCATTTTCATTGCAACATCGTGCTGTAAGGAAATCAACCTCTACTCTCAGGCTAAAAAATACACATACCATTCATTTTCGGGTGATAATGTCAGTATAACTTGTCACCGGGGCTGAAGTATTGGACATTGTCGTCGGGTAACATATCTTGATGGTCTAAATCAACAGAAGGTGTTGGGTGCGCGTCAGACCCTTCCGGGCCATCCAGGTCCATGTTGTAGTCATCCTCATATGCCTCCGAGTGACCGGTCGCATGTTCTAAAGTATTCTGGCCCTCCTCATTCAAAGACAGGGTCAGTGGATGGGGATGGGGTGGCAGGACAGTATGGGCTGCACGGTGATGTTTGGTGCGACCCCCCGTTGTTTTGAAGTAGCGCTTGCACCCTGGAAGCCCACATGGGTATAGGAGGGTATCATAGAGTTGGGCTTGTGGCAGAGGGACAGACATGTCAATGAACTGCGAAGGCCAAGCGACCGGAAACGAATAGCTTACATGTGACTGGCAACTCTGAAAGTGAATGTTAGGTGATATTCTCGAAATCAGGGCACACTCAGGACTTACCACCTCACTCACTCCGGTAAAATTTCTCCACGTCCACACTTGCCCCTCAGCATCCGCTATGGACCCTGCCTCAGTGAACACCATTTCTCCTCGTCGTACACATGCTGGAAACTCTGATAAACATCCTGCTGATATTCTTTTTGCAGCAGGAATCATGCAGAAAAGACACACCAAGGCAGAAAAAGCAGCCGACAACCAGCGCCTTAAAGAAGCAAAGGCGGCAAAGTGTTGAGCAAGCCTAGACACTATACAGCGCTGACTGCCACACGCAAAGCAAGAACCAGAAGGTAATGAATAAAGACTAGCACAAGACAAGGAGACTGTCTATGCGTAATTCGACAAGAACAGAATGGGGAAACATCCTGCTAACTATCCTACTTATATACTATATGCCTTGAGGCTACCATGTGTTTACTATCTATGACGTCAATGGGAATGCTATGCTATGCTATGCACCATGAGGTGATCCATGAGGCAAACATGCCTTTACCATGCACAATGCTATACACCATGAGGCGTTATCTATACAATGAGGATACCATGCCTATGCAATGTGCTATGCATGCTATAACAATGAGGTGTGACGTAGTGGTCTAGATCGATGATGTCATGAGGCTAGAGTGATGACCAATGCTATGCTATCACATGACTATGCGTGCAATAAGTGAGCACTAAGAAGTGGGCGTCTATGTCAATGCTATGATGGGCAGTTAAGCGAGCGTCTGTTTGTGGGCGTCTAAGGACAAAGCCTTTGCAAGACTGACTACTATTCAATGGTTCAAGAGCGGGCACTTAAGACAATAATGATGGTTTTGAGGGGTTTTATAACACAAAGGAAGAGGCCGCTAGAGCAGGTATAGAGCACCTTGGAATGATGGAAATGGCGGCAGAAGAGAACATTGCTAAGGGGAGGGCGAACAAGCCAAAGCCCGCTCGCCCTCACCCTCGTTCTCAGTCTTGTGAAGCAAAAAATGCTGTGGGTAAGGGAAGGGAAGGAAAGGGTGCTGGCGACGATGCCCCTTCTAATGTAAGTACCTGGCAATCCGCTGCTCAGTTGCCATACTTTTTGATGTGGCTCGGCACTGAAGCTTGAAGCACTGACTCACCATCCTAATTGGGACAGGAAATCCTATCAAACGATGATCCTGAAGGTGAGATTACAACTACAAAGGTCAGCAGGCCGCCGTCAGGTAACCTAAAGGGGGCATTGAATGAATGGAAGACAAACCGACAACGTGAAATCGGGGCAAAGAAGGGGAATGGTAAGGCACTATATGTGACTCAGAAGTTGACAGCGTGCTGATGATGGGAATATAGCGGCTGCAAGTGAACCAAAGGGGTAGGTCCCACTGGGGCGATACATTACTCTTCACTACAAATGCTTTTACTTACTCAATCAACACTTTTTTTTCTCACTCTCGCCCTCGATAGTAGGGTTGGCAAAAAATTCACTCTTGGTGGCCAGGTGAAGACTTGGGCAGCCAATGTAGCTGCTGTGGAGTCGAGCCCTAAGTTGGCCAATACTACAAAGTCGAAGTGTTCTTCCTCTACTCACCGTACTGCCACTTCATCCACCCTCTATTCTGCTGGGGCAGATTCTTCCACCCATGCAACTGTGCTTGCCAAAACATTAACTGATTGTGTGCCTAAGCCCGAAGCTGTGACTCTGGACGAAATTCTTGCAGATAATGTAGATGAAGAGGCCGAGAAACGGACAACCACTGTCAAGCAAAGCAAAGCCCAGACCATTACGGTATGCTCAATTCACTGTAAAGTATAGCTACTGACATTTCTACTAGATCTCTCCGTCTGTGGAGAGCAGCGATGAGATGCCTCCCGTTTCACAGATCCGTGGGGGCAAAGCCCGAGACCATGGTGGTATGCTCAATTCGCTGTAAAGTATAGCTACTGACATTTCTACTAGATCTCCCTGTCTGCAGAGAGCGGCAATGAGATGCCTTCCATTTCACAGATCCGTGGGGGCAAAGCCCAGACCGTGGTGGTATGCTCAGTTCACTGTAATATATAGCTACTGACATATCTACTAGATCTCTCCGTCTGAGAGGAGCGGCTACGAGATGCCTCCCGTTTCGCAGATCTGTAAGGCCAAAGCCCGGACCATTGCAGTATGCTCAATTCACTGTAAAATACAACTACTGATGTGTACTAGATCTCTTCGTCTGAGGAGAACGGCCATGAGATGCCTTCCATTTCGCAGATCCATAAGGGCAAAGCCCAGGCCATTGTGGTATGCTCCATTCACTGTAAAACACAGCTACTGACATGTCTACTAGATGTCTCCATCCGAGGAGAGCAGCTACGAGATGCCTCCTGTTTCACAGATGCATAAGGGCAAAGCCCAGACCATTGCGGTATGCTCGATTCACCATAAAATACAACTACTGACATGTCTACTAGATGTCTCTGTCCAAGGAGAGCGATAACGAGATGCCTCCCATTTCACAAATCCATAAGGGCAAAGCCCAGACCATTGCAGTATGCTCAATTCATCGTAAAATACAACTACTGACGTGTCTACTAGATGCCTTCATCTGAGGAGAGTGGCTACAAGATGCCTCCTGTTTCGCAGATCCATGGGGGCATTAAGTGCAAGGCATCCATTCTCAGCGTCATCTCTGACAGTGAACCAGATGAACAACACCAAACCTTCGATTTTGACGTATCTATGAGGGAGGATGAAGCTCTTTGGAGCGAAAAGCATTGTTCCACATTGTCTGTAAGTCATGATATTCATATGTTCACGTAGTATTCACTCAGTCTGACTGATGGGTTTGTGTATTCTAGACCTCGGTTGGCATCGAATATGTTGATCCTTGCCCCCCGCAAAAGAAGATCAAATGGGAAGGAAAGACTGGATGCTCTTCAATCAGGCGAGAAGAATCTGGCACCACCTCCATCGCCGCCTCAACCACCCAATCTGGTGTCACCTCCGAATTAGCCTCCACTATGAGTCTCTCCGTTCAAGACACAAAGGACCAGGCGCATGATGCAGAAGGTTATATAGTCGATGCTGTCAAGAAACGCTGTGACTATACCAATAAGGATCTCCCTGTGCCTGCCAACTCCCGCTGGTCTCGATCCTTTATCTCCACAGCCACACTCTGGTGTAGCGTACAGTGCAACATCTGGTGCATCCCTGAAGAGGAGCTTTCATCAGCATTGCAAGTCATCTTTGCTACCGTCTACCCTGGAGTTAAGTATTGTGTCAACACATCGGGTTCTGTGTTTGCCATGGTGAGTCATCCATGCTTATCCATGAACACATACTGATGATTAAAGACGCTGCAACACTTGAGCAAGTGGCAGAGTGGCTTTGGTTCCACTGCTCTTGCAATGTTCATCGATTTTTTCTCAAAGCTTCCTGATGACATTGATACCTGTACTGTAGCCACTGAGTTACTGGCTGACTATGCTTTCCTGCAGGAAGATCCCGACAACCCATCTCTGGAGGGAATGTACTGCTCTAGCTTTCTTCTCGAGCTCATTGCAAGTCCACATCTCAGCGATATTGCAGGGTTTGTAGACATTCTGGAGTTGGACACATGGGCTATGGCAGCCAGTAAGGATGGTGAGAGTATTATCGCCTTGGCATCAGTTGTGGTATGTATGTTATTGATGTTTTAGCCTTATACTGAACAATTGCTAGCTGGAGTGCACAGTTAGATTTATTGCAGAAGGTATCATTGATGTCGAACAAACTCTTGCAGACATGTCAAGCAGCCAGGATGGAAAACTCAGAGTGAAGGTGCCGAAGGTGCTCAACAAGCAAACCGGACGTGAAACCTCTGCCCCCTTCCAGTTTTCATTGGGTAATTGGCACGGGGATATGGTGGCGTACAGGGAGTCCATCCGCAAGAGGGGGGTGACCTTTGCACGCACCATTTTCGCAGCCGCACATGCTTGCAAGGGACTTGGAGGCAGTGACAAATCCAATGCAGCGGTCGCCGCCAATCCGCGCTCACTTCTTTGTATGATTTTATTTTATTTGTACCAGGTTACGGGTCTTAGGGATACTGATTCTTTTCATAGGATCTGTGTTTCTATCCCATGTCTTCTCGCCTTCGTCGCTCTGACTTGTCGGACCCGATGTTCCTTTGCCTGCCCTCCTTTCTGATGTCGTTGTCGTGTCCGATTATCCCCCCTTCCGATGCCGTCCAGTTTTCGTATTGCGTGTGTGCTTTTGATGTGCATTTCGAACGTGCGCATTTAGCCTTTTTATTACCCACTTAATACTCTTGTTCTACTTGTATCTACTGGCGAAGTAGTAATACCAGTGTCGCCTTTTCTGCCTTCTTATCCTTGTGGGCTCGGAATAAGTTGAAAGTAAGGAAATTTAAGAAAATGAGTGGGCTTGTTTCGAGCTTGCTACGCTTGTGTGATGTCATCCTTTATTTATCCTTAATTGTGCGAAAAGTATGATCAAGGCTAGAAAAGGAAGTGTACAAATTCCTAATGCTGTCCAGGGATGCTCGAGTAGCTCCTGCTGCCTTCGACAACCCTGTCTTCAATGAATGCGTACTCATCCCCTATGTCCCCGGCTCATCTCCGTCTCAACAAAAACCTCCTCCACCACCTCCAGATCTTATAGAAGATCAACCAGAATACGAGATCAAGGAAATTCTTGATTCAGAGTTACGCCGAGGAAAAATCTATTACTTAGTAAAGTGGAAAGGATTCACCCGTGAACACAACAAATGGCTATTCATATCCGAATTACAACATGCCAAGTCCTCCATCCTTTCCTTCCATCGTAAAAACCCAGATGCAGTACGAGATCCTACTATCAAATTAAGGGAATTATGCACTTGTTTCTCTTGTTCAGGCTGTGGTACCGTATTCGAACATCCCGATTTCCATTCCTTTGCAAAATCCCTCACTCGTTCGGCTTCTCATCTTTTCGATATTCCTTCCCTCGATGTGGACGTCTCGTCATAAGAAGGGGGTAATGTAATGTTTTCACTTTTCTCTTTCTATATCACTCTTCTTTCGTATTCAATCATGTGTACTCCTTTTCTATATCACTATATCACAGTCCGTGTAGCCTTGTTCACTCCTTGTTCTTGATAGGTATATCTACTCATCTCTTGTATTATGTAATCTAGTTTAGGAATTCTCATTCACTTTCGCCCACTCTCTGTGTGGTGTTTAGTCTTCGTTGAGTCATTGCGAGTCAGATCGTAACAATATTTCAACCAAGAAAGGATGCTTACAAGGCAGAGGAAGTGGAGCGGGGGCGACGAGGGTGACAACGAGAGTAAGGAGGAGGGATGGGAAGGGGGCGAGCAGCTGGACAGCGAGCTTGAGTATGACCAGGAGCGGAGACAAGGCAGATGGGGCAATGATGGTCTTCACAGTTGATCCTTTTGTGGCCTCAACGATGGCACCCATAACAGGTGGAAGGGTAGTCAGGATGGTGGCGAGGGAGGACTACTTCATTGCCATCTAGGAATGCCTGTCGTTCAGCCTGGTTGAAATCTGCCTCTACTCGAGTGAGTGCTTGCTCTTCCTCTGGGTCCAAGGGAGATGAGCTAGCTGAAGGGGTGGTAGGGACATCTGGAGCGTCATCATGGAAGTCCGAGTCAGGGATGAGGGCATCTGCGAGTCCATCGAGGAGGGGGCGACGAGGTTGGCGAAGGATGGTATCTGCATGAAGGAGGGCATCGACCATACCCAACTGGTCCAACAAGGGGAGGAGGGCCAGGGTTTGAGTCTTTGCAACTTCTTTGAGGATAGAGATGAAGAGGCGGACAAGGGGATCCTCGGACTTCAGGAAAGGGCGAGGAAGGTGATCTATGGCAATGGAAAGACGGAGGTTCTGCATAAATGCTTGTCTGGCAAGATGGAGAGGGGAATCAGTGTCAATGAGGAGTTCTAGGGTGGAAGCCAAGCGAGGGTCACAAAGCTGGGAGTCAATGAGGTCGATGTTTCCCTCTTCAGAGAAGGAGAGGAGGCAGCGGGCAAAGGGGAGATCTACAGGGGAGCTGGGGAGAGAACCAAAGGTGGGTGATTGCATGGTTTCGAAGGGTTGTTTAGCGATGAGTGGGTGGTTTGTTGCTGGGGGGGAAGACGGAGGGATGGGCTTTTTTATAAGCATCCAAGACTGTTTGGGCATGTTTGAGTTCCTTCTCAGGTACCCAGGAGTCTTCTTCGGCTGAGTAACCCTTCCATCGGATCAAGAAGCGGCGCTTCTGTGGTGGCCCCTTGTGTCGTACAATCTTCTCAATTTTGTACTCTTCTTCGCCTCCTACGAGATCTGGAGGGGGTGACAGGAAGTTGGGTCCATAGACGAGGTTTTCATGATACGGGGATAGAAGAGAAGCATGGAACACATTATGGATGTGCCAGGTTTTGGGGAGGCGGAGTTTGTAGGTGATTGGGGATAGAACGTCGGTGATAGTGAAGGGTCCTTCTCGTTTAGTGCCGAGCTTTGGGGATGCTAAGGAGCGTCGAAGGTTCCTGGCTTCCAGCCAGACTTTGTCTCCTTTTGAGAATGGCTTGAAGGTCTTGGTAGATTGAGTCTTCATTACTTGACGAGCCAGTTCATGGGCAGCTAGGGCTTCATCTCGAGCGGCAGAGAGCTTCTGAAGTCTTTCTTCGACTGCAGGTATGTTGGACTCGGAGATTACCGATGGGAAGAAGCGGGGTTCATAGCCCATCATGAGAAAGAATGGGGACTTCCCTGTGACGAAATGGGGATGGTGATTGTGGGCAAATTCGGCATGGGAGATGTGTTCTGCCCATCCGGTGGGGTTGTCATGGCAGTAAATGCGAAGGAATGTTTCTACTTCCTGATTAACTCTCTCAGTTTCGCCATCGGTTTGAGG
>JBBPME010000698.1:0-10542 GCA_038090155.1 Rossbeevera pachydermis
GACTAAGATCCTAGTCATCATTTCAAAAGCTCAGAAACCCTTTTGATGACATGGTTGTTTTAAAATGGATCTATCTCAATGGTGTGTGAACCAAATCACATGATCCTGGAGGCAATGTCATAGCCAATAGTATGTACTATTGATAACTCCACCAAAGCCAACCGAGATTCCCACAGTCCCTGGCAGTGTGCTCCACACATCACAGTTGAGGCAAACATTGAAAGGGTTTCCAAGGTCACTGTACATTGAACTTAGGGGTCTCATCTGTGTCACAGGATAAAATCATATATTTATTGAATAATGGATTATATGTAACTACAGACTTCTTAGGAGCAGTAGGCGACCGGACTACTGTCCTTGGACGAAATCCTCCTTCTTTTTCATGACTTGTCAGATAGCTGTTGTTACAAACCTCTTTTTGCAACCTAGCTTTAGCGCCGGTTTATCTTATCTTATCTTATCTAAACGCGCGTCTATCTTATCTAATCAATCAAGCGCCCGATCGTATCTTATCGTGTCACGTGACTCGAGTCTAGACCACTATGATGTCATACCTCATGGTTAGCGCATGCTAAAGGCATGGTGGCCTCATGTTGTAGTTCTAGACCACCGTTCCCACGAGCGTGTGAACACTTAGTACATATATAGTAGTTTATCCCACGAGACGTCATCGCTTACTGAGCACCTGCCCTAAAGTACGCCTCATGGCCGCCTCATGTAAAGTAGTATATAACAATGCTAGTACCAGCCAGACACTCCAGTCTGTTCTGGTTGATTTCCGACCATCAATAGTCCCTCCCCTCTAAGTCTTGCCTTTTGTGTGGTGACCTAGTACACTTCCTGTATAGGATTTGTCGTTGCCAACAGCTGTCATCATCTCATTGTTGACCTCAATGGTTTCACTGTCAATTTCGAAACAATGATTTTGGATATGACAACGAGGTAAATGATCTGGGCAAGGCCAAGGTTTTCCACAGTGGCAACATATGTTCACTTTGATTGCTTTGAATAAATCCATGGGGCCAGAGGTTCCAGGGATTGTGGCAGTAGAATAGGAAGAGGAAGAGGAAGTCTTTTGGTTTGTTGTCACTGTTGTCTCAGCAGCCTTGGTTGTGGATTGGTTAGAATTCCACCTTGGGGTCAAATCATTGCCTAGCTCGGCCATTGACTCAAGGGTAGTTTGGGCGTCTCTCAGTGCCAACTCCCAACAGTCTAGGTCCTCACTATGGAGCAACAAGTCATGATGACCAATTTGTGCCCAATGCATGTGTTTGACAAGCTCCTTCTTTACGCCCTTGTGGATGACATTCAGAAGGGTGGTGGCGTTAGAGGTCCAATCAAACTCGGCCTCGAGGCACAATTGATGAAGCTCCACAAAGAAGTCTTCAATGTTTTGTTTAGAACTTTGTTTAAGGTTCATAAGTTTGTTCTGCATCTTGCGCTTGAATTCAGTGTCTTTGAACTGGGCGATGACTTCTTCCATGAAATCATTGAAGGTGATGGTCTCAATCACAGACCCTTTCATTTGGAAGTAGTGGTTCGCAAAGCGGCCAGCTGTGCCACCCTTCATTGTGGACAACATAATCATGATTTTAAGTTTGTGAGATATGTGACCATTGAAACCAGCGAGATGGAGACCTAGGCTTGTCATCCATTTGTCAAATTTCATCTTGTCACCATCAAAGTTATCAGGTCTCTTCATGGCAGACTTTCCGATCGGAGCAGGAATGGAGACACAAGATGTATAAGGGTTATGAATTGAGTCGTGTACACTGTGTGTGATGGTAGGCACAGGCAATGGAGACAATCAAGGTATACAGCCCCTGAACAGGGACCTTGCGGGGGGAGGATGGACAGGAGTGGGTGAGATGACAGAGGAGAAACATGGAGTATAGGAGGCGGTCCTGCCATTGCCAGGTTATCTCCATAAGCGATAGTCCACACGCACATCATAGCATGAAACTCTTCCATGTTGGAAACAATATGGAATTGGGGTGGAGGAGGCATGCCTGAAGACACGATAGGACGATGATGCTCGGTTGCTGCAATGGAAGAGGTATGGGAAGCAGCACACGAAGCGGGAACTAGAGGTTCCATAGAGTATCTGGACATGGGGAGAGAGAAATATACATTGAGCTAATGTTAGGTTCTGCAGGAAGACTCCCCTAACATTCACTCGAGAATGCGGAATAGATGAACCAAGGAACAGACAGTAGATCCAATTGCAACGACTAAGTCAAGGGACAGAGGATCATACTAAATTGCAACAGTGCTTCAGGAGGGTTTGTGTCCTTCTCAGGAGGCTACACACAAATCTGAAAGTAAAGGTACGACCTCACGAGGATCATGCTGCCTGGATGTGACTGTGGGGCACAGCCAGGTGTTGTCCAAAGGAATGAAGGAACCAGATATCTGCCTGGCTACAGTGTCTGATTTAGCTCGGCAAGGCTGCAGCTCTTATTTTACAATGAAGAGTTGCCCTTTGTTGGTACCCTCACACCTGGGACCTGGTGTATGCTACAAT
The DNA here is from genome assembly GCA_038090155.1 of Rossbeevera pachydermis. NCBI lineage: Eukaryota > Fungi > Basidiomycota > Agaricomycetes > Boletales > Boletaceae > Leccinum > Leccinum pachyderme. Next base: position 2,525 of record JBBPME010000698.1, read on the forward strand.
TGAACAGAGGCAACGGATGTTTAGTAACAATGAACGGAGAGGTTTGAGTCACTAGGCGAAAAGCTTGTGCTCTGGGGCAAGTGGTGCAATGAAGGCCTCGAAGTGTTGATTTTCTTTGGCAGGTGGAACACAAGTAGCAGTGGCGAAAGGCTTAGTGACTTGGGCAAGTAGTAATGAGAAAGCGGTAGCAGGAACTCGGGGACGAAGTGTCAGCAAGTAAAATGTGAGTTTTGGAATAATATTAAGGAACAACTCAAACAAAGACTCTCAACACACGAAATGTGTTGGCAACGACAAAACCTTATACAGGAATTGCACTAAGTCACCACACAATTACAAGGACTCAAGGAGAGGGAGATGTTTTAGGTCGGAAATCAACCAGAACAGACTAAGGAGTCTGGCTGGGGTGCATTCACTTTATATACTACTAAACAATGCGCACAGACCAAGCTGTGTCTGACGGTAATTAACTACATGAGGTAGGCTGTGTGAGATAATCTACTATATAAGTACTAAGTGTTCACACGCTCGTGGGAACGGTGGTCTAGAACTACAACATGAGGCTACCATGCATATCATAGTGGTCTAGACTCGAGTCACGTGACACGATAAGATATAGATTGGGCGCTTGCTGATTAGATAAGATTGGCGCGCGCTTAGATAAGATAAGATAAGATAATCGGGCGCTAAAGCTAGGTTGCAAAAGAGGGTTTGTAACAAAATGTGGATGACAGTAAATGAGTATTCCAAAACTAAGGAGTTACAAACATCGAGACAAATACTATATATACTACGGTAATGATCTGAAAGCCAAGAATGTGAAATGATAAGATAAGATGTGAGACAGATAATGAAAAATGAAAAATGAAAACTTTATATGAAAACACAGTTGACATTTTTACAAAAGGACTACCTATGGAAACACATAGACATCTTCAAGTACATCTACTTGAACTACATTTACGGACTGATGCTAGCTGAGGGGAGGGGAAGTGTTGAGATACACTTGTAGACACTGAGCCTACTATGCACCTAGCTGTCCTTTTTCAGTACAACATTCCCACATCGCTCATTACTTACAGTTTTGGACCATTCTGTGCATCCCTCAGTTGTTTTACTCTCTCGACTGAGGTATGCTGCTAATCATGCTCATTTATACTATCACTAACATGTACCTTAGTGCTCACTCTCATTAATAGCTGCCAATATCAATTAGTGAAACTTGTACTAAAAATGATTTACTATGAGTAATTTTAAATTTCATAAAATATTTCCATAGTTTCTGGTTTTGTTTTGAGGGCATTTTAATTAATTTACCCTCAGTTATCAGCCCACTGGGCTTGGACCTGGTGGCAGCCTCGTTCCCAGCCACTCTTGAACCTTCTCTTGAGCAATTTTTTGTGATTCCTTTTCGGCTTCTTCCTCCTGTCGTTGAGCTATTGTATCGAGGGATGTTCCAGGATCAAGCCCCCCGAAAAACATGACAAGATCGAAGGCAGTATCCATGGATATCTCTCGGTCCTCGGATTCTACGTCATCCACTATTTCAACAGCGTGGTTCCGAAGCTGGTAACGAACGCTGGTTGACTGGAGCGGTTTCACATCGCCACCACCTTTGCCCAGCTGCCCCCGGGTAGAACTAGAGGACCTTTTCTTGGTGGGTGTCCTCTTATATGTATCCTTATGGATAGATCTTAGCGAATCCATAGCCTCCCTGGTGCCCCAACGTTTGGAAACAGCAACCCCATATGCATAATCTAGAATCAAGATGCTAGGCGCGTTATCAACCGACCAGTCAGCTAGGACATCCCATGGTGGAACTGGGGCGCGATTAACGGGGTCATATGGTACAATGTGTTGGAATGTCGTGCGTGAAGCCGGCATATCCCCCTGCTCCACTCTTGGAATGTCGATAGGGTTCAAGGCAAAGTTGGGAGTCTGGAAATGTGTTTGGTATCAAAAAGCAGACAGATAACACAATTCGCGTACCTTGAGAAACACGCTCGCTCCTGCGCCAAATCGGTCATGAAGATCGGACCTCAACAACATCTCATTCTCTGGAGACTCAATGCCGAGATCAAGTTGCTGGTCTTCATATAAGTTCTGGCGCCTGCGCAAGATGACAGACTGAATGTACTAGCAGGACATTGTAAGCACCAGTTATATATCTGCAACAAGAGTGAAAATCTCACCGCATCGCCCTTGGAGTGTGGGATGATATGAGCAGCCTGATGTAGTTCAGCCCCCGTGACTACGCAACCATTTCCATCACGCATGGCAATGCTTTCGGGGAAAGAGGCAAGACGTGAGCTAGTAGTAGAGGACCTACTGTCGTGAAGTGCGTCAGGATCCACAAAATGGTAGTCCCCTATTCCTTGTCAGTAGAGTCGAGGAATGGTTGCATATAGTGTGCACATTACCTTCGGGGATGAAATAATAGCCTTCCGCAAGATCAGTGACTTGCAAGACAGTTTCATATTGGTCGCCAGTGACGGGATGATCTCCTTCTGCATCGTGGTGGAGGTGACCTTTGGCACCAAGCGTAGCAAATGCAACGAAGCGGAGCCATTTCAGAGGCTTGAGAGAAAGCCTCTCGATGTCATCTTGCGGGATTTCCAGGACACATATCCATGTATTCCTGATCTTTGCGTGAATACCGACCATTGTATGAATCTGTGCGTTCGAGCTTTGAGACCTAGGGGAATGGACGCTAATGTGACTGTCACGAACTTGGAGACACGGCGTACGAGAAAGGAGAAGCCAGTTGGATTGTATCCAGTTCAGCTCATTCAATTTTTATCCTACGGAGTCCGGATACTCTTCGCACTCGCGACAATAGTGTGAAGAAAAGGTTCGGAAAGTTACTCGGGATTCAACATTCCTTCATACTAGGTAATTGTACTGACTAGTAACGAATGAGTACATCCAACGGTCGTGCATGGTCTGTAAAGCTTGAGAGGCGGGGACAGTGTGCCAGTGACAGCGGGAAAAAGCAAACACGGGCCTGCAGCGACCGTCCGGCGCGAGGCTGTCTGGCCAATCTTGCCATGCTTAGGAGATCGCTCACGGCGGCGGCTCCTCCTATTTAAGTACCTTTCTTCACATTCTGACTACGAGTAGATCATGCAACGTGGCAGACTCGCAACAGTTATACATACGTGGTAGCCTATATCCACATATCGGCGAGGCAACTGATGGCGGCAGTTAGGTGACATGTGGGTGTGCAGCGACGCATTAGGGACGACGATGTCTCGTCCCTTTTCTTATGGTCAAGGTGTGTTTCCTTAACGCTGTGACAAGGCTTGGCACTTGAGCACCCTAGCACTTCGGCTGCCATAAAGAGCGTCGTCCCCATTTCGCGCAACGAAGACACAACGTATGGCACATGCATCTCCGCTCGTCCACAACGTCCCACGTGAGTCGCCCATCTTCACTGTAGGATTACGCGTCACTGGTCACCCCACAACTACGATGAAATCGCTATATCCGCCTAATGAGGCTGCCACTCTTGCAGATTGCCATCTCCCCGTCGCATACCTAACCCGAAAAAAGAAAACTGCAACCAAGACGTCGTTCCTCGAGGCGGAATAGTCCGTAACCAAAGATCATGCCACACATACGCTGAACGTATAAAAGGTCGGGTCTGCTTGCCAAGTCTGGTCTCTTCAGTGTCTCAAACGATCCTCGCATCCAACCAGACCTCCCTCATAGTACTCTCGCTTTTGTTCGATATGTTCGTCCGCGCATCCACCGTTATCCTCGCTATTGCTGCAGGCCTGCTCGCTGTCCCAGGAGTTGCCGCCGACGATTACGACGACGGCAGCGACGGCGGCGGTTCCACCAGCGTCAGCCAGTGCAACGCCGATGGTATCAAGTGCTGCAACTCTATCCCAGAAGTGAGTCTCGCCTCTTTTTTTTTTTTTTTGGACGATGCCCAGTTCCTGATTATACTTCGATGTCCCACCCCTCCATTCCCACAGGATGGCAGTCTCTTGTCTCTGTTGAATAGCGGCTGTTTCAGCCTTTTCGCAGGTGAGAACTGCAACCAGCAACCCGTCTGCTGTGACGGCGTCACCGGGGTGCGTCCAGGTTTAAGCTTTGTATTCGTGGTATGAAATACAGTGACTAACGATGACGGGCCGTCGCGCTGCGCCTCACCTTATCTAGGGTTCTGCTCTTCTTGTCAGCAACACTTGCAGTCCCATGAACTTAGACCTGTAGTCAACAGTCAACAGCCCAATGTGTTCAGTAGGCGTTTGGTGTATTGTATTATTGTCTCGTGGTTTGCATGTGGACAGAGAAAGGAGAAAGGGGAAATAAATAGTTTGACCATGGATGGCCGGTGGTATGACAAACAATATTGAATGCGCGACGTCTTGATGACGATGTCTACGTTGTTGGACAACTGCTTGTAGATATCTTAGCTCGCATTCACATTTCACCGATTTTTGAAGCATTGATGACGTTGGCTTGAACGGACGTGCAACTAGACGAGAAAAAAGACATGACTCAAGAAAAAAGCGAGCACATGCATGCGACAGTGAATTATTCCTGATTAATACTGATACACTATGACTCTATGCGAGTGAAGTGGATGTGAACATTCGATGACATGAACAACAGCAAAAGAAAAGAAAAACCGAGCATGATATTGATATTTAGGTCCCGGTGAGCCATGCGCTAACAAGATAGTCCTTCGCCATGAACATACGGACACACGAGGGAACCGTGAACCACAGCAAGAGAACAGTTGAAGCCAGCGAGAGAGAGAGAGAAAACAACAACATAGCGAGACTCCGTTTATACAAGCGCGAAGCAATCGACGCACAACTTGCCGTCGCTAACAAACAAATGACGAGGGCGATCCTCGGCGATCAGCGTCCAAACACAAGCTCGGATCGAAAAAGAATAAGCACAAAAAGGCTCACTTGGGTATGCTCTCGATGCAGCAGGCGCGACACACGACGCGTCCGCATCCTGGGACGACAACAGAATATTTGGTGTCGCAGCAGATATCGCCGGGCGTAAATGGGTGATGGTGGGGATGGTGGGCGTGGCAATCGTGCCCAGCACTATCGGAGTCGCTTTCAATATCGACATCCTTGTCGACCGGTGCTTTTTTGCGTTTGATCAAGGGATGTGCGGGTGAAGGAGGCAGGGGCAACGGGACGGAGGCATCACAATTCATCGCGGAGTAGCTGAGGGCGAGCGCGGCGCGCTTTGGGGAGATAGGTGTAGCGGCGTGAGTAGAAGGGGACGGCGAGCGCGTAAGGGCGGGGGTAGGTGGAAAGGACGATGGTCCGGTGTAGGACGTGCATGTCCGTGAGCAGATTGCACAGGTCGGTGCGGAGCATCTGCATATGCGGATAGTCAGCACAAATTACAGTATAGTGATGATGAAAAATGAAGAATAACTAGACATCCAGTCCACCGACACTTGCTGTGGCGTCACGACAACGCAAGGAAAGAGTACAACATACCTCGAACAGACAGCATATGCTCCTGGAACACCGGGCCGGATCGCAGCAGAGAGCGCGCGGTGACATGTCGAACACGACAGCTTCGCATACAACGACACAGGCGGAGCGTTCGGCATCGGAGAGACGTTGGAATTGTCCGTTAGTGCTCGACCAGACTGGCACCCAGAATCGATGCCATTATTGAGCCTTCTCCGTTTCAAGGCAGGCTTCCGAACACTCGGTGCGGTTGTGTCCAGGAGACAGGGTGAAGAGCCCATTATCGAGATGGTGTTGAGTGCGATAGTAATATAGCTAGACAACGAGCTCTGCCGGAAGATGTGATGTGGAAGACAACAACTAGACACCAATTAATGTATTCGTGGAAGGAAAGGACAAGACGACACGCCACAGACAGCATGAACACCCGCCAGCTTTGATTTCTCATTCACGTGACCGCGACACGAGGACACCTCCGACCGCGTCGAACGCTCCAATGTCGATTGATAGACCTGGTCCATATAAATACTCTGCATAGAGGACAAACATTACCGAATTAACCACCCATGGGGAAAGGTGTCTTCTCTGCATACGTCGTTATTTCGAGACGCAGCATTGTGGCAGCTAAACTGCCATTCTCCACAGGGAAGAGGTCTTGGAGGTTGACGCAAGGCACTCTAGCTCACAATATAATAAAAATACCCTGAAGCTTCCAGAAACCACGATCACATATCGAAGGCACGGCTAGATAAAGTTCTCATCAATCTCTGGTCCTTGTGCCTTCACCAGGAGGGACCTAAGTCGCACGCAGTGTATAGAAAGCACAAAGGCGCTGGGAGCAGGAGTACGAACTCCCTGCAGTGACCCACTTCCTAATTCTAATTTCATTCACGTAAGTTAGTTGGTCGTCAAGATACCAACAGCGGCAACTAAAATGGCAGTCATGACCCATAGTGCATGATGCCTCGCCTTCCACGGTCAAAAGAGGGGGTATTATGCACGCATGCAACGTAAGCACATATGAGCAAGTACCTGGTTAGAGTCCGAGAATTTAATTAGGAACGAGCGTCCCACAGTGCGAAGAGGGGTACAATCAGATATTCATCCATTTTAGGTATCCTTGGCCGGTAATTATTGCATGACCTGCATTCAGACCCAACAGAGGTCCAGCGCCTTCTGAACCTCGTCCAGAGATGACGTCTCTCGATTGAGCGCCTGCCCACCACAGGGCGCTCAATGGAAGTATCGGAACAAAAACAACAAGAGAGGGTGAGGCGAGATAAGTAAGCGCGTGAAGCTTGGCACAACTCTGAGGAAGCGCCGGGAAAATTCTAATGCCGCGCAAGATGCGTACCTAGCGCCGAAGGTGCTGACAAGAATGCCCACAAACTATTTCCCCTTCCAAGTGACGGACAACGCGAAACAAGGTGAGAAGGGATGGTGTACAAACCTAATTCCTAGGAACTGGAAACCATCCGTACGGAACGATGGGTTTCTTTTCCTGCGTCAGGGGCAGTGTGCCGCGCGTGTGTATGCCACGTCCGACGTGCGTACTTTAATAAATGGACCACCGAGGCGGGTGTCATGCCCTCCATGCGTTTGGCTGCGCCCTGCATAATGTTCAGTGATCAGGGGTGGATGCAGAGGGCGGAAATCGGTGTGCCTAACCAATGTCATGGGCCTGAATCGCTCTAGCCTTTCTTTCACTTCTTCGCTCAAGCCTCTGACCTGAGTATAATCCATATTGGGATCAAGGAGAAGAGATTCATCCGCATGGAACATCTCGATGTCTGCAAGTTGGCGAACAAGATGGGGAGCGTATGTAGCTGATGAACTGCTCAGCCATCAGTGCGCGTTCTAGGTTCTCTAACCTACCATCGATGGTGATCCTAGAAACGATGTGTGGCTCAAACTCCGTAAAGCCATGAACAGCGCCGATACGAATAAGACCTTCAAGCGTCACAGAGGGATTGCGCAGCACATCAAAGGCACTGAACGCTGTTCAAAAGAGCACCGGATGCAATTAATAATACACCTGCCTTCTCATGACACCATCCTTGGTCACAATAGCTCCGAATTTCTCCCATTGCTACCACCTTCATTAAAAGTGATAAATAGGATACCGTTGCCACGCACCTGAGGACTTAACACTATAGTTTGTAGAATCTCCGTTCCCCGCCGTATTGAATCACGATCGCTCATGTATCTTGCCCAACGCTCGGCTGATATCAAGCCTGCGGCGTATCCTGCCATACACAGTTTCAAACTAATGCAGACCGTCAAGAGCGAAAAAAACTTCATACCCATCTCGGTTAGTCTCGTATCTGCGTTATCACATCGAAGCGTCATACGATACTCGGAACGCGAAGTAAACATTCGGTCTGTACGACTCGGCATTAGTAGCATGAACTGGGAAAGCTGGCGCCACTGCCTACATGGTTCCTCTGCTCCTTTCGTGACGAGGTCATCTATCATCACACCCATGTATCCGTCCGCACGGGTGATGGAGAGCGGCGGGAGATTTCGTGCCGCAAGGCCGGCGTTAATACCTGCAACGCAACC
>JBBPME010000699.1:0-10532 GCA_038090155.1 Rossbeevera pachydermis
GGGGTGTATTCACTTTATATACTACAAGACAATGCGCACAGACCAAGCTGTGTCTGATGGTAATTAACTACATGAGGTAGGCTGTGTGGGATAATCTACTATATAAGTACTAAGTGTTCACACGCTCATGAGAACGGTGGTCTAGAACTACAACATGAGGCTACCATGCTTTTAGCATGCACTAGCCATGAGGTATGACATCATAGTGGTCTAGACTTGAGTCACGTGACACGATAAGATAAAGATTGGGCGCTTGCTGATTAGATAAGATAGACACGTGCTTAGATAAGATAAGATAAGATAAACCGGCGCTAAAGCTAGGTTGCAACAGAGGGTTTGTAACATTACCCCCCTACTAGGAGTGAGATTCCAGATCACAAGATTAAAACTCGGTTGAGCCAGAAGTAAAGTTAATCACAGGAGTGTTAAAAACACCCTGGAACAAAGCATGAGACATATTCAATCAGCGAGGAGCACTAGGATTTGTCTTATGAAACAAGGCAATAGCATCTTTTCCATGTTTAACAATAGAGGAAGCAGCTTTCCAGGTTCGATCAGAGTCATCGTAACCTTTCCAATGAATCAAGTATTGGAAACTGCGACCAATAGGGCGAGAATCCACAATGTATTCAATCTCAAATTCTTCGTGACCTTCGTTGTTGACGGAGATAGGACCAGGATGATTAATCGGTTATCCATCAAGAGGTTCAATGTACAATTTAATGTGTGAGACATTCACAATGTTACGAGCGGTAATAGACTTTGGGAATAATAATTCCACAGAGTTTGTGTACATGTTTGTGACCTGATAAGGTCCAATCCATTTCTCGGTTAACTTTCGAGATGGTCTATCAGCTATAACCAAGTGTTCTGATGACAATAGAACAAGGTCTCCTATTTTATATTCAGGAGCATCTAATCGAGATTTATCAGCGTATAAGAACATTTTAGCATGAGTTTTCTCAAGATTTGCCTTGGCAGACTCCAAATTTGAGGTCATGTCTGACGTGAACGCTTCTGCAGCGGGCGATTTTACTATTTTTGGTTCTATGCCCATATGAGGAGTAAACATTTTTGTAAGCTGAAAGGGAGTAAACCCTGTAGACGATGATTTCGTATTGTTGAAATTAAATTGTGCTAAAGCAAGCCATTCAACCCATTGAGATTGTTTTTCCACGGCAAACAAGCGAAGATATTGGTTCAGTTCTCTATTAACACGCTCTGTTTGACCATCGGTTTGAGGGTGATAGGCAGTAGACATTTTCTTTTCTATTTTCAACAATTTAAGAAGATCTATCATTATTTGTCCTGCAAATTGCGGACCACGATCTGATACAATAGAATCAGGCAAGCCATGGTGTTTCCATACATAGTCTTTGTACAATTGCACTGTTTTCTGTGCAGTAACGGATTTAGTAGTGGGGATAAGTGCTACTTCTTTAGAGAAGCGATCCACCACTACAAGCATGCTATCATATCCATGTGATTCCGGAAATCCAGTGACAAAGTCAGCTGAGACGTCTTTCCAAGGTCCAGATGCTACTGGCAAGGGTTGCAGTTTTCCTGCAGGTGCTATATTTGAAGGCTTCATATGAGCTGTTACACTTGGTCTGGGTAGGAACAAGCGCAGCCTCGAGAAGAAGGTCTTGGAGAAAAGGAACAAAGGCTAGGGGGATCTTGAGGATCGAAGGGATCAAGACGACTGAGTTCTTCGAGGGTCAAGGGATCGAAGACAAGGTTCTGAGAGCGGCAGAGACAATCTATGAAGCTAAGTTAAGAGCTTAGAGGTTGAAGCGTCCTTTCAGGTGCAGGATGAGGTCACACAGGGAGTTCAAGGAGTAAGGGATATATTCCAAGACGTATCTAGAAGGATACTCGAGGAGGTCAAGGTTAAAGATACTAAGAGCAACATCGAGCTGCTTATAAGTGAAAGAAGAACAATAGGAATGGCCCTGATTGGTTGATAAAAGGTGGTGTCATAGAACACTATGGAATATGGTGGAATGAATAGGTAATCTGCAGTAATCTGCAGTAAGAAGCTGTGGATGACTAAGTATGTATTACACACAAGCAAAGGTAGAGAGATAGGCATAGAGGACGAAATGAAGAAAGAAAAGAGAGAAAAGAGATGGGGATCTGTATGGATCGTAACATGAGCACATCGATCACAAGATTTGCAATAGATTTCTATGTCGGCTTTCATGCCGGGCCACTTGTAGTAGTGAGCTATCAATTCTTTGGTTTTATCCAGGCCTTTATGTCCGATGAGTGGATGATCATGAAATTGTGTCATTACTTCTAAATGCAAGTTCCTAGGTATCCATATCTTTCCATCATATTCCCATAAACTATCTTTGTAAACTGATCCTTCTGCTATTGTATGTTTCTTTTGTTCTATTTTTATTTTGTCGAAAAGTTCTATTTCTTTTACACTACGTATTCTTGAACTATCTATCATGACGGTATCTTTGTTATCATTTTCTATTCCTATACTATGATCTTCTCTTCTAGATAAGGCATCTGCTTTTCCCATTGATGTGCCTGGTTTATTCACTAGTAAATAATCAAAACGAGATAAATATTGTGCCCATCTAGCTTGTCGCTTATTCAGATCTTGTGATTTCATAAAGTACATAAGATTTTTGTGATCTGTCCAAACTTCAAACTGATGACGAGCTCCTTCTAGATGATGTCTCCATTGTTTGAGGGAACGAATAATTGCTAACATTTCTTTATCGGCAATCGGGTAATTACGTTCTTCTTTAGTCATGCTATGAGACATATATGCGACGGGGTGCCATTTGTCTTTCTTAAGGGTTGACAATACTGCACCAGTTGCAAATTCTGATGCATCACATTCAACACAATAAGAGATCATATCATCTGGATATGCCAAGACTGGCGCTGTTGTAAACTGTTGTTTTAATTTATCAAACACGATTTGTTGTGCATTTCCCCAGCACCAGGGTTGATCTTTCTTTGTTAAGTCATGCAAGGGTCTTGCGATCAAGGAGTAGTTTTCAATGAAGTGTTGGTAGAAATTAGCTAGTCCCAAGAAGCTTCTAACTCCTTTAACGTTATGGGGAACTGGCCATGATGCAATCCCATCAAGTTTATTCTTGCTCATCGAAATTCCATCTCCTGATACATCCATTCCAAGCATGTCTACTTTTGTGACTTCAAAGAAGCATTTTGATGGTTTAACAAATAGGTCATTCTCACGAAGTTTCCGAAGTACTCTTCGTACTGCTTCGCGATGTTTAACCATGTCATTGTGTTTCAAGAATATCAATAAATCATCTATGTATATTATTACTATGTCTTCATCCTTGGCAAAGATGTCATTCATCATTTGTTGGAATGTAGCTGGACTATTGCACATGCCAAAGAACATAACTGTTGGTTCATAGGCTCCTAGGTGACAGACGAAGGCTCCTTTCCATTCGTCACCTTCTTTGATACAGACATTATTGTATCCCCATCTCAGATCCATCTTTGTAAACAATTTTGCTCCTTTGAGCTTATCTATGATTGGCGAGATCAATGGAAGGGGGTAATTGTTTTTAACCGTGCCTTCGTTGAGATATCTATAATCCATGACCATACATTTCTTTCCATCCTTCTTTGGTATAAAGAATACCAGAGACGTCTGAGGAGATTTAAAAGGTCTGATGTATCCCTTCTTCAATTGTTCGTTTACAAATGTTTTGACCTCATCTTGTTCAGCGGGTCCAAGTGGGATCATTCTACCCTTTTTTGGTACAAAATCGGGTTTTAGATCTACCGCGTGGTCCCATGCTTTATGTTCAGGGAGGCGTTCAGATACTTTCTCAGAAAAGACATCAAGATATTCTTTATAGTGTATAGGTACCAATTTGAAGGCATCCTCAGATTTAGGATTTGGGATCGTGAACTGGTCGGTATATGTATTGGCTATGTAGGATTTCTCGTATTCTTCCATTCTATTACAATAGGTGGCATTTAACACCTTGCATGACATAGGACATCTGTCCATGTGTACATGACCTAAGGTCCAATCAATAGAGGGATTGTGGTCCCTTAACCATGTGTATCCCAGAATCATTTGATTCCAGCCAAGATTGGTAACATCCGCGGTGACTTTTTCGCAATGTCCCTTATAATCGATAATAAGATTACAAGTGTAAGCTATACCACCAGCAGAGTTGATAGTCCCATCCACATTGTAGACAGGTACCACATTTTCCAAAGAGGTGAGAGGAATGCGGCTTTTCTTAGCCCACTCCATATTGATAAATATGCCATTAGCGCCACTATTCAGTAGGGCGCTTGCTTCTATGTTTTTGTCTTTTTGTATTATTTTTATTTTTAGAGTTATTTCCCTGAGTGGCTTGAGTGTGCGCACTCTTCAATCAGTCGGGTTCTGAAAGGAAATTTTTTTTTCTTTTATAACAGAATTAAGTACCCTTTTACCAGGGCCACGCTCAATACGAAACGCTGTTTCGGTTGTCTGTAGGTAGGCTACCACAACGTACAGACGGAGAATAAGAAGATGAAGAACTATCTAATATTACATGTGAATCAAGAAGATCAAAACTATTTTTGCTGGCTAAAGAAATTGAGTTTGTACTAGCACTATCTAGGTGTCAAGTACGTAAAGAGACAGAAGTATTTAAAGAAACATTGTTCATCAGGGTTGAGGTTTCTTTACCCAATCAGGGCCTCATTGGGCTTTTCCCGACGTCACTTCCATATCCCGAAAGTAGGCTCTAGCGGCCTCTAAATTCATGCCTTGTACTTCTTTTTGCCATGCAGGTGGCGATGGTTTCAGAAATGGGTTGTTTGATGTCATAGTTGTCTCTACAGCGCGGACCTTTTTCCCAAATTGGGAACATTGTTTGTGGTGTCCTCCATGCGAGAACCCACACTCTTGGCAACGAGTGGAGGCTGCCTTGCATTCCTTGGCTTGATGCCCATCTTTTCCACAGTTAGAACAACCGATGGCATTGACTTGACGAGCCCCTTGTGTTGAGGCCACAGCGGCTGCAAACGATTTTGATCCTCCTCCAAATTCGGAAGGTTCTTCCCAGGCATAGTGGGTAGCATCCACATTCATAGCCTGAGGATCTTTTCGAGGGGGACCCTTGCGGTATTCAAAGGCTTCTAGTGCCTCTCCATATTGTTGTAGGATTGGAATCAGGTCCATCACCAATCCTTATCACTGATCATCAATATATAATTGTCTGATGATGTCTTGTCGCACATTTTGTTCTAGAAGTGCAGTGCCCATATAGTCTCTGCAGCTGGCTTCCTCATAGGCGGTGAGCCACTTTGTCAGGAATATCTGCATGCGTTCATTGGGTCCTTGCTTAAGGGACATGAGCTTTCGGAGTGCCAGGTCTTTGTTGTTTCCTATTTGGAAACAGTTTCTTAGTCCCCTTTCTAGCAACGAGGGACTTGGATAGATTTGACTATCTTGGCATTGTTTTAGTTGATTGCGGGCCCATGATCCCACTCCATTCTTGTCTTGATCTTTTGCCCCTATTCGAGACAAGGTTGCCATGCATCTTTCTTGGTCTGATGGGTAGGCTTCTACGTTCATTTCCATGAACACCTGCATTTTTAACCACCATTCCTCGAATTTGCTGTAGGTTCCATTGTAGCTGCCTGGATCTGGCACTACCGAGATCTTTTTCTCCACTTTAACTTGTGGAGGGGGCCTTGTGATTGCTGCCTCTGCCGCGCTTGCTCTTGCTTCCACAAGTCTTGTGGAATCTGTTGCTCTTTGCACAGCTTCCTGCATAAGAGCAAGCTGCTGTTGCAGCAATGTGATTTGATCGTCAAAGTTCGACATGTTGTGTGAAGGTTGGGTTTGGGATAAAAGTAGGTGAGGTGGTTTCTATTTCTAGACACAGATGATTGTTGGGATTGTAGTCTGGGTGCCCTTCAGCGGGTAGAGGAGGATACTGTAATTCGGGGGTAGGGGAGAGGAGACGAGCGTAGTTAATGACGGGGACTGCTGAGTAGCAGTAGTTCTCCGAGAATGCGAATGAAGCTATTTTGACAGAAGTGATGCTCACGAAGAGACCAGCTACTGTAACTATACCTTGTTATCTGGGGGGATCTCATGAAGAGTCCTTCTCAACCAGATCTTAACCTGTGAACAAAAATTGGGTCCACGAGTCCCAAAACGCAGTTGGCATGAGTCGAAAGTGTTGCAAATCTCACTTCACTATCTTATCTTATCTTATCACATCGCCAATCATATCCATCACATCTTATCAGTGCGCTTAACCCTTTTATCTTATCAATGATGTCATTGTCTAGAACCTGACACATGTTTCACATGAGGCCAGCTTCTTTTCATTTCTGCTCAGCTTCTCTTCCATTTTGATGCATAGCCTCGCTTCCTTCTCTCACACCCGTGAGAACTGTATACCCTTGTATAGTAGATAGTGTCAGACACAGCTTGGTCTGTGCGCATGTACCTGTAGTATAAATACTTGAATGCAGCAACCGAACAAGGTAGTCTTGTTCTGGTTGAATTCCCTCTAATCAGTTCCCTCCATTCTATCTTGTCTTTAGTTGAGGTGCCTAGTCCTTGTGATTAAGGTTGCCTTCAGAAAGAACCGGGGAGTTGCCTGGCTACGGCACAGTTTTAGCACTGCAAGGCTGCGAGTCTTATTTTAGATAGAAGAAGCTTGTGATTCTATCCTTTCACACTAGGCACGCGGTGGGCTGCTCTCCCTCAAATGGGAACTACTGACCCACAAAGCGAATGCACTCAGTGCTACTTTGTAAACAATGCTTAGATTGGAGTATTGTTCTCCACCCGATTAACGTTTCGGGGTCGGCTATGCAAGCACGCTTGTTTTGAGTCCAAATGACTGTCTCCTTAGCTCTGGAGTCCAAGCTATCAAGCGGTATAGAAAAAGTAAAAGATGGTGCAACTATATGCGGTTGCAAGCAAAGAGGTGGTGGGTAGTGAAAAAGAGTCTGTTCTTATGTTGGCAAAGACCAAAACTATACAGTTAAGGCACTATGTCACCACCAAAGGCAAGGACTCAGAGGAAGGGACTATTTCAGGTTGGGGAATCAACCAGAACAGACTAAGGAGTCTGGCTGGGGTGTATTCACTTTATATACTACAAGACAATGCGCACAGACCAAGCTGTGTCTGATGGTAATTAACTACATGAGGTAGGCTGTGTGGGATAATCTACTATATAAGTACTAAGTGTTCACACGCTCGTGAGAACAGTGGTCTAGAACTACAACACGAGGCTACCATGCTTTTAGCATGCACTAGCCATGAGGTATGACATCATAGTGGTCTAGACTTGAGTCACGTGACACGATAAGATAAAGATTGGGCGCTTGATGATTAGATAAGATAGACGTGTGCTTAGATAAGATAAGATAAGATAAACCGGCACTAAAGCTAGGTTGCAACAGAGGGTTTGTAACACAAGAGAGAAGGGGACGAAGCATCTATTTGATCGAGAGGCCATGACTTGTCTGGCAAGTTTGTGGGAGGTGAGAGCTTCGTCGCGAGCGGCAGTGAGTTCTTTGAGGCATGCTTCGATGGTGGGGATATTGGTGTTGGGAATAACTGAGGGGAGGGCACGAGGTTCAAATCTGAGGATCAAAGAGAATGGAGATCTATTGGTGATGGAGTGAGGGCAGTGATTGTGTGCAAATTCGGTGTGGGATGTCAGATCGGACCACAAGGTGGGGTTACTACCACAGAAGATGTGGAGATAAGTCTCTACTTCTTGGTTGACACATTCTGTTTCTCCATCAGATTTGGGGTGGTAAGCCATAGATAGGGAAAGGTCATAGCCGAGAAGTCGTCCGAGTTCTCGAGCGAAGGTGGAAGCAAATTGAGGGCCTCTATCCAAGATGATTTTATCATAAAGACCGAAGTGGGTGTAGACTTTGTGAAAGAAAAGGGAGGCTATCCCTTCGGCAGTGATGGTTTTCTTTGTGGGGCATAGAATTACCCCCTTACTAAGCCCATGGTCGACCATGACCAAGAGAGAGTCAAAGCCAGAGGACATGGAGAGGTCGGTGATGAGGTCACACGAGACCTGTTGGAACAGGCGAGAGCTAGAGGATTTGATTGGTGAGAGCGGGGGAATGGTGGGGTGTGTGTTTGCCTTATTCTGTTGGCAAGGGGCACAACCTTCGACATATTTGCATACATATTGAGCAAGGCCGGGCCACCAGAATTCAGCAGCGACCAGTTGGCGGGTTTTTAGGTACCCTGGGTGACCAGCGGTGAGGTGGTCATGGCATCATTCCAAGATGGAACAGCGAAGTGAGTCGTCAGGTGGAATGTAGACACAGCCTTTGTAAATGAGGACACCAGCCTCATGTTGCCAGTCAGCAAGACAAGACCGAAATGCAGGGGGAATCTGTCCATCCAACACTTGGAGGGCCTGCAAAACGAGGGGATCGTCTTTCGAGGAGGAGGCAATGTGGTTGTTCAAGGTGGTGTCAATGAGTCCGACGATGAGGGAGTCGGGGAGAAGGACCATGTCATCATTGTCTGGGATGTCAGGGCAAAGGTCGGGGCGGCGGGAGAGGGCGTCAGGGCCGGCGAGGAGTTTGCCAGCAACATGGACAATTTTTAGATCAAAGTCGGAGAGGTCAAGAAGCTAGCAGGCTTGACAATGGTTTAGATGTTGCACCTGATGGAAGTAGGTGAGATTTTTATGGTCAGTGAAGACCTGCATAGGAAAGGGGGAGCCATGGAGGTAGTGTCTCCAGGCTTTAAGAGCGCGGATGATGGTGAGGAGTTCGCGATCATAGATGTCATAGTTTCATTCTGCTGCAGAGAACATTTGGGAGAGGTATGAGCAGGGGTGCCAGTCACCGTTGGAGTCGGTCTGGAGGAGAATGGCGCCAGTGGCATACTTGGAGGCATCTGTGGCAATAGCGAAAGGGGTGGAGAGATTGGAGAGTCAAAGGACAGGTTTTGCAAGGAAGAGTCGTTTTAGGTGTTGGAACGATTGTTCGCAGGCAGGGGTCCATGACCAGGTGAGGTTTTTCTTGGTGAGGTCCAAGAGGGGGCGAGCAACAGTGGAGTAGTCTGGAATGAACTGGCGGTAGAAATTGGCAAAGCCTAGGAAGGAGCGTACTTCTTTGACTTTGGTGGGTGTGGGCCAGGTGGTGATTCTGTCTAGTTTAACAGGGTCCATGGCAATTTGTCCAGGTTGGACGATCATACCAAGGTATTCGACTTCGTTAGTCGCAAAGTCACACTTGGATAGGCGGAGGCAGAGGTCAAGTTCTTGCATCCGTTGAAGGACGTGTTTGGTTCGTTCCGTGTGGGTGGTGTTACACTTGGTCCGGGTAGGAACAGGTGTAGCCTCAAGAAGAAGGTCTTGGGGTGAAGGACAAGGACAAGGAGGTCTTGAGGAGCAAGAGATCAAGACGATTAAGGACCAAAGAGATTTAAGGGAGTCTTGAGGATCGAAGGGATCAAGACAACAAGGTTCTTCGAAGGTTGAGGGATCGAAGACTAAGAGCTGAGAGCGACAGGGACAATCTATGAAGCTGGGTTAAAAGCTTTAGAGGTTGAAGTGTTCTTTCAAGTGCAGGACGAGGTCACACAGAGGGTCTGAGGAGCATGGGATATATTCCAAGACATATCTAAGAGGATACTCAAGGAGGTCAAGGTTAGAGAAGCTAAAGGCGATGTTGAGTCGCTTATAAGTAAGGATAGAACAATAGGAATGACCATGATTGGTTGATAAAAGGTGGTGCCATAGAACATTATGGAATATGGTGGAATAAATAGGTAATCTGCAGTAATCTGCAGTAAGAAGCTGTGGATGACTAAGTGTTACACACAAGCAGAGATAGGGAGATAGGCATAGAGAGTGAAAGGAGAAGAGAGAGAGAAAAAGAGATGGGGGTCCACATAAATCGTAACAGGTGGCTTCATCTGGGGAGAATATAAGGAGGTCGTCTATGTAGATAATGAGCCATCCTTCAGCGATCATATCCTGGAACGAGTCGTTCATGAATCATTGGAAGGTGGCGGGGGAGTTACAAAGACCGAAGAACATGATGGTCGGTTCATAGAGGCCTTTATGAGTGATGAAAGTGGCCTTCCATTGGTGTCCGTCTTTGATGCGGACGTTGTTGTATCCCCAACGAACGTTGAACTTGGTGAAGACCTTAGCATCCTTGAGTTTGTCGACGAGGTCGGAGATTGTTACAAACCCTCTTTTGCAACCTAGCTTTAGCACTGGTTTATCTTATCTAATCTTATCTAAGCGTGCATCTATCTTATTCTTATCTTATCAATCAAGCGCTCAACTTTATCTTACGTGTCACGTGACTCGAGTCTAGACCACTATGATGTCATACCTCATGGCTAGCGCATGCTAAAGGCATGGTAGCCTCATGTTATAGTTCTAGACCACAGTTCCCACGAGTGTGTGAACACTTAGTACTTATATAGTAGATACTAAAGAGATTTGGGAATCTCTCTGGGTGCAGTATGCAACGAGGGAAAGACTCGGTGGAGAACTCACCGGTAA